>PVLA01012548.1:0-43499 GCA_004027455.1 Hydrochoerus hydrochaeris | reverse complement strand
CCTTTGCTATTCTAGGTTTCTTCTGTTTCAGAATGAATTTTAGGAGTGTTTTCTCTAGATCTGTGAGGTATGTCAATGGTATTTTGATTGAGATTGCATTAAATCTGTATAACAGTTTGGGGAGTATGACCATTTTCACAATGTTGGTTCTTCCTAACCATGAGCAAGGAATATCTTTCCATTTTCTAATAGCTTCTTCAATCTCCTTTTTCAGTGTAGTATAATTTTCAGCATATAGGTCTTTTACATTCTTAGTTAGGTTGATTCCTAAGTATTTCATTTTTTAGATGCTATTGTGAAAGGTGGTATAGGAACGCTATTGATTTTTGAGCACTGACTTTGTATCCAGCTACACTGCTGAATTTATTACCTCTACTAGTCTTTTAATGGAGTTTTTGGGGTCTTAAAAGAGTATCACGTGTTCTGCAAATACTGATAATTTAATTTCTTCCTTTCCTATTTTATTCCTTTTATTTCTCTCTCTTGTCTGATTGCCCTGGCTAGTGTTTCCAGAAGTATATTGAATAGGAGTGGTGATAGTGGACATCCTTGTCTTGTTCCTGATTTTAGAGTGAAAGCTTCCAGTTTTTTGTCTATTTAGTATAATGTTGGCTGTTGGTTTGTCATAGATGGCCTTTATAAGGTTGAGGTAAACACTGTGTATTCCAAGTTTCTGAAGGGTTTTTATCATGAACATGTGCTGGACTTTATCGAAAGCTTTTTCTGCATCTATTGAGACGACCATGTGGTTTTTGTTTTTGGCTCTGTTGGTGTGGTGTATTACATTTATTGATTTGCACATGTAAACCATCCTTGCATTCCTGGAATGAACCTTACTTGGTCATGATATATAATCTTCTTGATGATTTGCTGCATTCTATTTGCCAGTATTGTACTGAGAATCTTTGCATCAATGTTCATTAGTGAGATTGGTCTATAGTTCTCCTTTTTAGTTGGATCTTTCTCTGGTTTTGGTATCAGTGTAATTCTTGCCTCCAGGAATGATTTAGGGAGGATTGCTTTCTTCTCAATTTCATTGAAGAGTTTAAGGAGTATTGGCATCAAATCTTCTCTACATATCTTGTAGAATTCAGCTGTGAGTCCATCAGGCTTTTCTTTGTTGGTAAGTTTTTAATTACATTTTCAGTTTCAATAGCTGATATTGGGTTGTTCAAAATTGCTATATCTTCTTAGTTGAGATTTGGTAGTTTATATGTTTCTAGAAATCTGTCCATTTCCTCTGTGTTTTCCACTCTATGTGAGTAAAGATTTTCAAAGTAGGTTTCATGATCTTTTGAATTTCCATGTGATCTGTAGTAATTTCCCCATGTTCAGTTTTTATTGCATGAATTTGGGTTTTTTCTTTCTTTCTCTTGATAAGGTTAGCTAGGGGTTTGTCAATTTTGTTTATTCTCTCAAAAAACCAGCTTTTTGTTTCATTAATTCTTTGTATTGTTTTTTTTTTTTAGTTTCAATTGCATTGATTTCAGCTCTAATCTTTACAATTTCCTCTCTTCTATGAGCTTTGGGTTTAGCTTGCTCTTCTTTTTCTAGATGCTTGAGATGGAGCATTAGGTTGTTTATTTGTGCTCATTCTGTTTTCTTGATATGACAATTTATTGCTATATATTTCCCTCTTAAGACCATTTTCATTGCATCCCATAGATTGCAGTATGTTGTTTTTGTGTTTTCATTGAATTGTAGGTATTGCTTTATTTCTTCTTTAATTTCATCTGTAGCCCACTGGTTGTTCAAAAGGTTGTTATTTAATTTCCATGTATTTGTGCAGATTTTGCATTTCTTTGGCCATTAATTTCCAATTTCAGTGTGCTGTGGTCAGATATTATGCATGTGATGATTTCAATACCTTTGCATTTACTTAAAAATGTTTTATGGGATAATATATGGTCTATTTTGGAGGATGTCCCATGCACTGCTGAGACAAATGTGTATTCTGATGTGGTTGGGTGGAACATTCTGTAAACATCTGCTAAGTCCAATTGCTCACAGGTATGATTCAGTTGTTATTTCTTTGCTGACTTTTTATCTAGTTGATCTATCTCTTTGTGACAATGGGCTGTTAGGATCCCCTGTTATAATTGTGTTTTGGGTATTTGGTTTTTCATGTCCATTAGTGTCTGTCTTAAATAGTTGGGTGCTCCTGTATTTGGTGCATATATATTTATAATTGTTAGTTCTTCCTCTTGAATTTTTCCACTAACAAGTGTGTAGTGACCTTCTTTATCTCTTTTAATCATTTTAGGTTTGAAGTTCACATTGTCTGCAATTAGAATAGTTACCCCTGCTTTTTTCTGGGTTCCTGTTGCATGAAATACTGTTTTCCATCCTTTGACTTTTAATCTATTAGTTTCCTTTTGGATCAGATATGTTTCTTCTATACAGTATATTGTGGGATTATGCTTCTTGATCCATTCTGTCAGTCTATTCCTTTTTATAGGTGAATTGAGGCCATTAACATTTATGGATATCACTGAAATGTACTGGCTTTACTTTGCCATGTTATGTTCCAGTTGTTTGCTTTCTGCTTTTCCCCTTACTTAATTGCTTATCCTACCTGGTGGTTTCTTTCTGTTGTTGTTTTGGGGATTGTGGTCATTTTTATCTCTGTGTAGTATGTCTTTCAATACTCTTTCTAGGGTTGGTTTGGTGGACATGAATTTCTTCAGTTGTTCTTTGTCATGGAAGTATCTTGTTTCTCCATTAAATTTGAAGGAAAGTTTTGCTGGGTACATCAGTCTGGGTTGAAAGTTGTTTTCTTTAGGGGCTTGAAATACCTCACTCCAAGCTCTTCTTGACTTGAGGGTTTGTGCTGAAAAGTCTGCTGTGATTCTAATGGGCTTTCCTTGGTAGGTGAGTTGTGTCTTTTCTCTAACAGCTTTTAGTATTCTGTTTTTATGCTATATGTCTGAGATCTTAATTATTATGTGTCTGGGTGTGGATTTATGTTGATTGTGACTGTTTGGCATTATAAATGCCTCACTTACCTGCATATGAGATTCTTTCCCCAAGTTTGGGAAATTTTCTTCTATTACTTCTATGAATATTTTGGCTATGTCATTTGCATCGACCCCTGCCTCTTCACTGATGCCTATTAATCTTATATTGTTGCTCTTGGGATCATCTTGAAACTGCTGGATTGTCACTTCATGCTGCTTTGTTATTTTTAAAAGTTCTATCCTTTCATGATCACTAATTGCGATCCTGTCCTCAAGGTCTAAAATCCTATCCTCAGCTTCATTTAAGCAGTTTTTCAAGCTTTGAATAGAATTTCTTGTTTCCTGGATGTCTCTTTCAGTTTGTTTCATGAATTCTGTATGCTTTCTATATTGTTCATTCAAGGTTTCAATCAGTTTCCCATGCTCCTGTACTTTTACTCGATTTCTTCTTTAGCTGTGCTCAGCAACTCCTTTACTAAGGTTGCTATTTCTGTCTTTATGTGGGAGAGTACTTCTAATTTGATTTCCTCTATAGCTTCATGGTCTTTTTTTTTTTATTTCACTTGCTATCTTTTCAGAGGTTCCCAGTGTGTTACTTTTGGGATCCTCTATTTCAATATCTCCTGCACTTGCTTCTGGTGGACTAGATGTTTGAGACTGCATTTTGCTTTTTCATTTTGTCATTTTCACTCTGCCTGATGTTTTCTGTGTGTAGGAGGTGGTCACCCACACAATTTTCAGACTCACCAAGTTCTTACAGTTAGTTGGAGGGGGCTTTACTACTGGCCCTATTTACCCACTGTACACCTCTATTTTAGGGGCATACTCACCACACTGACACAGTTAATCTGCTATAGTCCAAGGTTCGCCACCTGGGAGCTAAATTCCAAGTTTTTTTCTGTGTGCTGGGATTCCGCCAGAGTGCTTGGTCAGGGCCTGAGACTGGAATCTGAGTCCCACTGGCTGCTTGGCAGTCTCTGGACATGGCCCAGTTAGGCCCCTGTCCCTGTGTGCGGCCTTGGGTGGTCTCGGACACAGTGCATGGTCTTAATGCCTGGCAACAGGCTCAAAGTCCCTTTCCATGCGCTGGGATTCTGCCAGAGTGCATGGTGGGGCCCCAAAGCTGGAATCTGGGTCCCACTGGCTGCTTGGTGATTGCCTGGTGTGGGCCGGTTAGGCCCTCATCCCTGTGTGTGGCCTGGGGTGGTCTGGGATGCAGCGGGTGGTCTTACCTCCTGGGAGCAGGCTCAAAGTCCCTTTCTGCGCGCTGGGATTCTGCCAGAGTGCCTGTACATCTACATTTAAACATAGTTCAGCCCTTTGTCAAATATAACAGCTAAACCTGAGCATTTCCAGACTTTACAAATTTGTGTTTTTCAGAGTTCCATACTCACATTTTTCTCAACAAATAAACATTTTTATGTGTCAGTACTTCACTTTGGAATTTGTTTGAATGTTAAGACAAATCTTTTCTATAAATAGATAGGATTTTTAAATTTTTAAGTTAATATTTGTAAATAGGTGCCAAAAAATTAAAAAACAATATTCTCAGGGCCATTGACATGGCAGTGTAAGTAAATCAACTTTATTTCCAAAACATTGTGAAGACATGACTCAAAGACAGAATCTGAGTACACAAGTGCTATGAAATCTCTTGTGTTCTCTAAGAAATCTTTTTCAAAGCCCTTTTGCCCTATATGCATGAAACAGTTTAATTCAGATCAACTTGTGTCCCTTATGCTACATATCTTCATTATGGTTCTGATCTAATCCCTGAAGGACCCTGCCTGATGCCATGTTAAAAAGGTTTTTTTTTTTCTTTCTAAATTTACCATCAATTGTGAAATAAATTGTGTATGAAAAGGAAATAGATTGTGTATGAAAAGTTTTCACATCAGTGAGCCAAATGGCAACTCATGGCCATGTCAGCATGATAAATATATTCTATGTGGCCTATAGACTGTTTAAAGATTTTTTGAATATTTTTACATGGAGAGAATCACATAAAGTCTAGATCTATGTTTTTTGTTGAAAAAATAGTGCAATGCCCTTCCCACCTGGGCATACCCAACTGAAATCAAGCCATTGCAATCTCCTGGATAAAACAATTCAGATGTCTTTAAGACAGCTCTCTTTCACTTGTTTATCTCATCAGCCTACCTACAAAGTGCATTTACCTGCTTTAAATGCGTCATTATCACACATGACAGGAAACTATGTCATAGAATCTTAACTGTAAATTACAGATCTTGGAAGACCAAATAAGAGCTCGAGACCAGGCGGCCACAGGAACTAACTTTGCAGTTCACGATCTAAACATCAAACACCTGCAAGGAGTTGGAGACCTTCGGGGAAGAGTAGCCAGGTAAGGACAAGCACAGTCCGTGCTTAGCCACTGAATTCTTCTTTCCAAATAAATTTTGTATTGTAGCAAACAAGGTAATGACTTTACATGAAGCTAAACCGATGACATAGTAGTTGAGAAAATGTCCCAAACAACTTTGAAAGCCTTGTGGGACCCAAGGATTACCCAAAACATCCTGTTTTGGTCCACTGGCAATGACCAGGTTCTTGCCTTTACATCCTGCAACTCCACAAATGCCATTACCCACACACAGACACCCCATGATAACCACATATAAAATTCCCATGCGTGTAAAACATTCAAGGATTGTGGGACTGGGGATACAGCTCAGTGGCACAGCGCCTGTTGTGAGTCCACTTTCTATAACCAAAAATAAATAAATAATAATAAAATATATGAGGATTAGATGTGGCAAGACACAGACATGGAGGCAGGCTCTTATAGCAACCCAGCTGAGGAGTGGCAAGAGAGTATGCAAAGGCCATGAAGTCCAGGGCCTTCTGTGGCTGTCCCAGGCCACAGAAAGGCAACACAGGACTTGAATAAACACGGAAGACAGGGCCTCTAGAATAACTACTCTGGCTCCTGGCGTGGGACTGAAGAACTGTGAAATGCAGTTTTGACAAGAAAGGAGAGGAGAATCAGAGGGCAATGTCGTATTTGGTTTGCATTGCCAGTTATGAGAAGCCTATAGGATGGGGACGAATGGGCAAAGAGCTGACGGGGCCGCGCAGGGGTCGGAGGTGGCCCGGGTTTTTGGTTGGCCCATGACATATACAACCAGTGGCTCTGGGAAAGCCTTTGCCATTCTGAAGTCTGGCCTCATTCCTCTTTAAAAATTTAGGAAATAGTATCCATGGTTTAAAAACTCTCCTCAAAGAACTATCTGACCATCCAGAGATTATATATGTTATTTATATCATGCATAAGTATGTAAATAAAACATGTAAAATTCTAAAGTTTGTTACATATTTGATCACAAAAAGAATTTTGTATCATATCTGTGAATTACAAAGTGAGATAACAAGGTAAATACAAGGAAACCCACAACTGTGCTTACCTGTATTTCTGCAAGAAGATATTTTGAATTAAATATGATTTGGCTCAATTTGGAGATGCGCTGATGACACACTCGCGGTCTCTCCCTAAGCCACTCATGGAGCTATTATTTTCTTCTTGTAAGTCCTGTTTTGCATGCAAGACAGAAGAACAAGTAGATGTCAGATAAGAAGCTCATGGGCTTATACTGAGATGCACAACCCTTTCTGTTTTGCTCTGGTTTTGTGTGTGTGTGTGTGTGTGTGTGTGTGTGTGTGGTGCTAGGAACAGAAACTACAGCCTTGGATATAGTAAACACGTGCTTTACCATTGAGTTACACATCCCAGGCCATACCTTTTTATTTATTTATTTATTTAAGTACTTATGGAAACAGTCTTGCTATATGGCCCACTTTGGCCTGGGGCTCCCTGGCTTCCAGAAGTCCTCCTGCCTCAGCCTCATTCACAGCCTCTTTGTCACTACCAGCATGGGCCAGTGTATGTTGTTAGCTCCAGTTTCTTGCCTAACCTTTATCTTTAGACTGAAGCAGTGATTCTGGGACAAGGTCTAGATTTTCCTTGAAGTGTCTCTCCTATGGAAAATCTCTGAGATCTATTTGGTAATCTGAGACAGAATCTGGCTAAAAGCCATGAGAGGTAAAGTCACCTTTCTCTCCCATTTCTTTTCTGTGTTTTTGCCAGACAAATGACTAATGGACAAGCTAAGGCATATCGATTACTGGCTTTGCACATCCGGTCACTTTAATTCTAATTAGAATTTCGGCATGAATGAAATTCGATCGAGTATTTTAACATAATTCCCAGCAAACACTTTAGTCTTCATAAACCAGGCTCAATATTTTACAATTACAATGTTTTTTGAATGTTACACCTTATTTTCTACCTTACTACAGTAGAGTTCAAAAAGCAAACACTTCCAATGAACTGACGCTCTCAATGCTGCCTGGCCTACCTTTCACCCCCTCCTCATTTGATAGATTGTTCTCAAGAGAAGCAGAGGATGCCAAGGACACCATACGGGTGTTTATAACAGCCTGAAGCATCAGCGAGGGGACCAGTAGGCCAGGTTTGACTCTTTGGGACCAAGGCAAACCTGCGTTTTAAGTTGTGTCGATGTATGATTGAAAGTAACAATCCTGTCCTTTGAAGAAACTTAATGTTCTGGAAATTGGCAATTTTTGAAAAGTTAAGCGGGGATGCTTCTGGATCAAGGGCAGGATGAAGGCATTTTCTATCACTTGAGACACCTCGATGACAGTGGAAAAATAAAAGAAAGAAAGAGAAAACTCCATCTTTAACATGAAACACATTTGCCACAACTGCTGACCGCGAAGCCACGCACATTCACTGAACCCTGGGACATTCAGAGAGATGCAGTCTTTCTCAGACCTTAAACATAATCCTGCAAGCCAAGAGCTGCAATGCCTAAAGGCTCAGGCAAAATAATCATAACAAAGCACTATTTTTAGGGTCTCGGGTGGGCTGCAGGAGACATGGAGATCAGATCTAACCACACACGAAAATCACCTCTACTCTCATCTCAAAATAGACAGATCTGAAATGGATGGATGGATGGATGGATGGATGGATGATTAAAACATAAGCTAAAGACTGACAATGTGTTTCATTGGAGGAAATGCCCAGAAGAGTGAAACTTCACACCAAAAACTTTCTGATTTCAAAGAAATTAAGAGAAAAAGAAAGAGGTGAAAGATTACTTCATGAATAGTCATGTATAATTTGGCCCCTTCCAAAATCCCTACTGAATCTACAGTGAAAAGATTTTCTTTTTAAAACATAAACCACAAGGACCAGAGGTATCAGCATAAATAGTCTTGGAACATAGAACACAGATGGACATGTGGCAACTGCCTTAGCAGATGTAATAAAGCCAATTTTTTAAAGCGATGGGGTGAGCTGGGAACATCTGGATTTTACACACAGAATTCCCAGAGGTTTTTGGTCACTTGTCTCCAGGGAGAGGAGCTGAGACAAGCCAGAAGAGGAGCTGAGACAAGCCAGGAAAGGCAGAGCCAGCAGCCACGGTGCAGAGGACACATGGCAAGACCTTGAGTAAAGCCTGGAATCCCAGATAGTACTGAACATCAGACTATATTTTTTCCTGTATATACATATCTGTCATAAAGTTTAATTCATACAATTAAATTAGCACAAGAAGAGATTAATGACAACAGTTCATAATAAAATAAATAACAAAAGAGATTAATGACAACAGTTCATAATAAAATAAAATTATAACAACAGTATAATAAAAGTTATATGAATGTTCTCTTTCCCAATATCGTCTTCTACTGTACTTACCCTTTCCATTTAATATTTTCAAACCAAGGTTGGTCACCAGAAAACTAAAACTACAGGCTGAAAAACTGAATAAGGCCACATTACTAGTGTGCTATGAGCCTCTTAGTTATTGGTGACTGTCAGACCATAGTCACGTCTTGCTTTGAAAAGATATGAATAAATTTCAAAAATAAGATTCAAAAGGTTACCAAATAACAAATGAAGATAGATAAATTGGAATTTCTCAGGGATAAAAGAAAAACTTAACATGTTACAGAGATTAAATATATTACAGATCTTAAATACAACTAAAAAATAACAAGCATTATAAAAACAAAATGCATAAGGAAACCATGCCAAGAGAATAGAAAATGTTTTTTAATATGACATTGGTTGTAAGGAAAGTGGTATATATGACATTTATGTCATAGACCTAATACAAAGTCCTGAATAAGAAACAATGAATTTTTCAGAAAAAAAATACTCATGGCGATTAGAGAAGAATGTTATATTGAAACAGACACTTGAATCTCTGGATCATAAGATAAAACCCTAGAAAAACTGATGTAAGAACAACTACACCAAGATGTCCTGGTGGTGTTACTGAACATCAAGGATAAAGAATCACCGGACATGCAGTGACAAAGAAATCATATAAAATAGAGGAAAAAAATCTAATTACCTGAGACTTCTCTACTTCACCCAATCACAGAAAGGAATGAGGTCATGTGGATCGTGCTCATAATGGCAGTAAAAATGTAATTGTCTTAGTCACTTTTCTCATCACTGGGACAAAATACCCAACACCTGCAATTTAAAAGAGGAAAGGTTTCTTTTGGCTCATGTTTTGGACATTTCAGGCTTCACATGGTCGATGGTACAGTGGCAGGGCTGGGCGGAGGGAAGCTGCTTGGGTCACCACAGCCAGGAAGTACAAAAAAAGCCAGGAGCAGAGAGGAAGAGAGACCCTTTTAGGCCACACCCCCAGTGACCTCCTCATCCCACCAGGCATCACATTGAGCTATAGCGCACCCACAATGCAATCACTTTTCAAAAGCCCCATGTATGAGCTCTTGAGGCTCTGAGGGGACATCTAGATATAAACCATAACAATGATCTTCACCAAGATACCTCTGAATATAAGGCCAATTGAGCATGCTTAAGAACTTAAAGATTGTAAAATCTGGATGGAAAACTCTAGCCAATCAAGAAATGAGCCAAAATGAAGGATCTCAGGAGGAAAAAAAAAATCACAGTTTAAAGGATCATGAAGGAACTTAAGCTATAGATACAGAATTGAGACTCAGTACTGTAAAAATTCTTGTTATAGAACACAATGCAAATGTCTCTACATTTTGACATTTAAAAAATAGTAACCAAAACTATTGAAAGTATAAGTAAATGTATTTATTTCCTCATTTTTTGGCACATGGTCAACAGATGCTTTCTAAAGCTGAGACAGTAGTTGTAAAAATATAACAATTCTAATCTATGATAGTTTTTTATAACTTCATTTTTTTAGAAACAGATTTCTCACAGTGAAGAGATAGATATAGTCATCCCTCCACATATTTGGCTTCTGTATCCATAGATTCAAGCAACCTTGGATGGAGACTCTTTTGTCATTCCTTTCTAAACGATGTAACTATTTACATAACTTTAACATTCTGCTAGCTTTTCAAGTAATCTAGCAGTGATTTAAAGCATATAAGAGGATATGCATGGGTTATGTGCTAACACTACTCCATTTTAAATAAGGGATTTAAGCCTCTGAATATTTGAGTATCTTTAGGGCGAGAAGGTTGTGAATTGCCCTAAAACCATTCTCCTATAGATACAAGGAAGGGTTGTACATTAATAAATACACACACGTGTGTATGCACGCACATGTGCACATGCGCATGTGGTGTATGTATTATCTTGATCAGAATGATAACCAAATATTAACTATGTTTTTTCTGAGAGATAGGATCTAGGATAATGTTAATTTTCTTTTCTTTCTTTTTCTTGCTTCCTTCCTTCCTTCCTTCCTTTCTCCTCCCTCCTCTCTAGCTCTTTCTTTCTTTTGGTACTGGGACTCAAACTCAGGACCTCCTGCTTGCCAGATTCCTTTTTTTATATATTCTTTGTAATTTTTGTAAACATTTTTATAGTGGACATGTACTATTTTAACAGAAACAAAATTATCCTGAAAAAGAAGGCAGAGAACTTCCCTTCAGAATATGGTGTCACATTCAAAACCTGCTGGTCAATCCTTGCCTGCATCGCGTATGGGGTTAGGCTGGGTGGAGGCCAGGCTGGGAGGGAGAACGTGTGGTAACTGTCAAGCTGAGTAAATAAACAGCAGCTGCTCATCCTGTGCGACTGCCCCCTCTGTGTCAGGGACTGACTCAGTGCTTTGCATTCCTTGCCTCCTTCCAACTTGAAACAGCTTTATGAAGTCATGGTGGTCAGGTCGGCCACCACGCTTTGGAAGACCGAGCACGCAGCCCTCCAGGAGGCCTCCCCACACAGTTGCCCGTGCATCTGGCCTCCCCTGGAGGGTGTGGTGACCAAACCGTGCAGCTGTGCAGTGACCTCGGTATCTTTATCCCTTTTGGTTCAGATAAAGAAAACAGAAACTCATAGCTGTTAAGGAAATTATCCCAGACCAGAAACCTAGGATGTAGCAAAGCCTGGTGTACGTGACTCCAGAGGCAGATTCTGAACCAGTGCCTGCACCGCACTGACCAGCTGGCCTTCGGGATGGAAGGAGGTGACAGGACACGGTGGTTGCAACGGGACACGGTGGTCGCAACATCCCCTCCTACATAAGCACATTCCAACCAGTCAGTCACAGGAGTGTGGTTCCAATAATAGCGATTTCTACACCCAGATGTGTAGAACGACTTTCACTGTGCATGGCATCTTGTACTCATTCTTAGGGTGACTGCTGTTTTTTTCTCCCAATAGCCTCCCCTCCTCCACTCACCCCCAGTTACCTGGTAACCCTTCAAGGGCATCTCAGTCAAATTTACCAGCTCCACTTACCTTTGGTTCAACATTTTGGCACCAAAAATCTCAAGAGAAAACATTCAACTCTGGATCCCCCCCAAAAAAACTGATAGTCATAAAACCAACAATACTTAGAGCACATAGCATGACAACATGAAAAATATTATTTGATGACAGTCCAGGAGGTTATTTTACAAAATGACAATTATCCCTGATAACTCCAATATACAAAGGCATATCCCACAGTGCATTGTCTTTCATGCACACGTGAGCATTTACTGTAACTGATCATTAATGCCATATCCTACTGGCTCCTTAGAAAGGCCCTGGGAAATGGCAGAGGGGTCAGCTTCTGTGTATTTTTCCTCCCTGATGTGCTGGGAAACTGGGTAATCTTCATTTCGGCTCCATCTCACCAAAGTTCCTTCCGTAAAATGTCAAATGCCAGCAGGAACCAAAGCTTCATTCATATGTGAGTGTAAATTGTTTCTGCCTAAGGTAAGACAATACATCACTGAGACCACTTGAAGAACAGAAATTTGGGGGCGAAGAGGGTGAAAATTGTTTTCTGGGGTATTCTTTGTTGGAAGATTTTGTTTGGGTGGGACAACTTTTTTAGTTAAAGAATGATTGGCAGTCTGGTGGCCAAGGAAGAAAAATGGATTCAGAACATAATATAGAAAAGGAAAAATTACCAATTTTTCCTAGCCACAGGAAGTAGGAGATATTCTCAAGACATCAAAATCTGCTAATGCTTTTATAACTGAGTTCATATAATGCCCAATATGTAAAATTTTCCCCAATGTACCCCAGTATCCTCATGTATATCAACTTGGTGCTCTGGTTTGAGTCAATATATCCAACCTGGTTTCTCTCATCATTAATAGAAAAAAAATGAAGCAAGAGATTCCTGTATATTCTCCTACACCTACAAACACGTGATTCAAAGGATACAAGAGCTTTTGCCATCCAATGAATGCACAGACCCCGCTATAGTATTAAAAATGTTATGAGCCAATGGGTCTCACACAAATTTCCCTCTCGGCACTAGGTGTGATTCGAGCATCGTGAAGCTTTCTGGAGACATCCACATCATCAGGCAAGAGCACCGGCAAGCCGAGAAAGCAATTCAAGAGCTCGCAACTGCCCTACAAACTGTTTCCAAAAACTTGGATATAAAGGTAACTGAAAATAGACGGGACTCTTACATGTTACTGCCAGAAGCAAGATCAGCATAGCTTATTCGGAAGTCCAGTCAGATGGTCATTTTAAGGCCTTTAATAAGACAGCACATTGCTGTACACCACGGGAACAGTCAGCTCGGAACTTCATCAACACTCCCATATTCCAGCCCAGCTGCCTTTTGTAAGCTGCTTACATATAACCACTCCCCTGGATTCCTGACCCTCTGACTGCTCAACTCCCTGTGGAACCAGGGATACAAGAAAAGGAATTTCCCCTGAGTGCTATTATTATTAAGGATCCAACATTTAGACAACCTGCGATGGGTTATCTCTCTTACAAAACACATGGAAGTCCTTTGGCCTGGACTTTAAAGTCCATCTCTTCACTAGTCCCTGCTGACTGCCTGCGATTATGACCCACTCTTTATACCCAGTGACACTGACCTAGCCATAAATACCTACCTGGTGATAAATTTGGTGATAAATTTGGCTGTTCCTTTGGATAGTCAATATTCTCATTTTCACCTTCAAAGTAAACTGTAATTACATTTAGGATTCACTCTTTGGTACTCGTTTTAGTCTAGATTCTTCAGAAACAAACGCCATGAAAATAGGTGAATGAGAGATCTACCGAGGCGAAAATCTACAAGGAGAAAGGGAGGAGGAGGTGGATGAGACAGAGACCCTCCAGACCGTGACTCGGGTCTGATTCCTGCGAACATGGCAGGGAAGGGAGGTTTGAGCTGTTACGCCAGAGAACATGGATCAAGCTCCTTGAGTGGACTTGAGCTGTGAGGCCCTGGCTGGAGACGCATGGAAAGAGACTGTGGCCCTGCAGGGATGGATTTTGAGCACCGCATTCAGGCCTTTGGCCAGTTCCACCCCTTGCATTAGACACCAGAGGCTTGCTTTCCTGTGACACACTAGAAACAAAAAAAAAAATGCTTTCTTTGTCTCAAGTGGCTGAATTTTTTGTTCCTTTGTATGTTCTTTGCTTATTATTTTCTACTTTCATGCGGTAACGGTCACGGCCTATGCGTTTCCTGCTCTAGGTAACTGTTGGAGGTTGTTTATAGTCGTGTGTGCTCACTTGCTGCAGATGTGCTGGGATGAGTGCTGGATGCTTGTAAATTAATCGATTCAGTATAGAAAGCTATTAAATAAAAGTCACATTTTCATGTCTTCCTACATCTTTGTTTGTATTTTACTTATTTGCTAAGAAATAAAGTCATTTAAAATTAGTAAAATATCTTCTGTGCTTTTTATCCTAAAAAGCTGCTGCTCTTTATGGAAAATAAGGTTCAAAGCTCTTTATTTTCCACTGCGGGTTTTGCTGTTCATTTACAAAAACTGTCATTCTTGTTCTACTTTTTAGTATATTTTGTCATAAATAACATTTTCTCTAACATTAATATTGCTCTGCCTGCTTTCTTTGCCTTTGCCGGAGTAGAGGCAGAGGCTGAATGCTTATTACTTTGTCTAACATTTCCGCCTTTCCCCTGTGTTAAGTGTACCTCTGGCAGCCCACCACTCAGGCGCCATTAACTGCTTACTCAGTATCTATTCAAACCTTTCTGTTGTTCACCTGCTCCTTATTAACAGGACTCTGATTGCATTAAATGCCCACTTTCTTTCATGTGATCATCTGGTTAGAGAGTGGTTTTGTTTGGCCCAAGCCAATCATGTTGTGTTATTGTCCTTGACAGCAGTTAGACAAAATTATACACTGCAGTTCTGCATTTGTATTTTAATCCAGTTCTATATCTAATGGAATTTCTGCACTGTGGGTAGCAATGCCAAAGGCACTCTTCTTGTAATTCCACAACTGAAACTGGAGTTTCCCTGTCTTTATTCACTTGCGATTCATTTGTAGTTGTGTCAGAATGCTCTTGAAATGGCTAAAACCAAATCTTAAGGCCAGAGCCTAATTGTGCATTTAAATGTTTATTTCTTAAGTTTTTGTTGAGCATCTATCGTTGGTAACCTAATATTCACTAAGGGCATATGAGTGAAAGGATATAATGTCTTACCTTTGTGACTGGGGAAGCAGAAAGCAAAGAAATAAATTAATAAGCAAACTAAAGGCATTTGTCTTTTTTGTTATGTCATTAGCCTATTATCTAAAAGAGTATTACTTTATTTTCTAAAAAGAATATTACACTATTTCCTGGGAAATAATGACTGTATCTGTGAATCATACTCATTTGAAGAAATCATTTTCCAAAGCAAACATGCATTTGATTCCATTCCCTGCTCCCTTAGGAATACAGTGTAACTTGATGTAATTGCTGGTGGCTTTGCTCACACACAAAAAAGCTCCTTCTTATACTTTCATTAGGTAACACAGCTCTTAGGAAAGATAGAGGATTCCATCTGTGAGCAAACCTCAAATTTAAAGATGGCCCAGAGAGATTTTCACCAAGAAATGAATCTTTTGGAATTCAAGTAAGTGAATGTAAGATTTTTCATTCTGTTAAGTGCATCCCAAAGACTTTTGCCTAATGAAAGTGTTAGCATTAACGAAAAACCTACCCCAGGGATCTGAACCTGGCTAAGCAATAAAGTAGCAAACCAATACAGAGAATATTCTTCACTAAAGTAACTCATATAATATTCATAAAAGAATATAAATATTAATTTTGTCTCTTGCTTTGTTGGCATAATACCTCAACTCAATTGGCATACACATGCTGACCATATAAATTTATCACCAATTTTATATTAAAATGCCTCAGTGAAAAGCACCATTGAAAATAAACTGATTCCACAAGATTAGCAAATACGTTTTAGAGCAATTTTGATTTATGAGTTTTTCTTTAAGATTTCCTCTAAAATTCTCTCCTCATTCCTTTACATCATGTCTTTTTAAAAACTGGTCCTTATCCCATCTTAGATTGAATTTTTCTTTACTCCGTGGAGTAAATGAGATAAATCTCCCCTATGTTCAAGTTATTGCCCCTTCCTTTTTCTCAGATCTTTCTTGTTTATACAAATGACCACCAAGGCCTGTGATTGTATAGCAAAGAAAATTCTAGTCCCTTGGATGCTGCTACCTTACTGCCCTGGGGCCTGCTTTTTTTTCTACTGTGTTCTACACCATTTGGGTTTAATGCCTTGTTTAAGTCCGGGGTTCTGATAATATTCTGCTTTCTCCATTTTCCCTATTTCTACTACATTTTACTAAATCTAAGCCACTGGTGATGACGCATTGCTATATTTGTATAACACAGGAAGCTAACAAAGCATAGCGTGCTATCATTTTTAACAGCTCTTTTGGACACAATAAAATAGAAAAATATGTGTTTGCTAAAAATTGGTATAAAAAAAAGTGATCACTAAAACTTGGAGAAGTAGATGTCTTGGGGAACCAGAAAAGATCTACCCCCTTAATATCCTGAGAAAGCTTTTTTTTTCTAGAACAATGAGAATACTCAGTATATGGCTGTGTAGTACTGTATTTAATCTTTTTAGTTAGGAATTAAGACAGAGAAACATAATGAAAGGAAAGTAGAAAAGTAAACTGTTCCTAAGCACAATTTAAGAATTCATTTCATTGAGAAGAGATGAGATTTATAAACCAGAATGAGAGAATAAATTAAAAAGACAAATAGAGAAGATGGAAACAGGAAATATTTTGAGATCTAGAGGTGACCATCTTACTGATGATACTTATTTTTCAGCCTTTAGTATTATGGAAAATTGCCTTATAGATGAATCAGTCATCAACACAGATAGAAATCTAGACATTTCTGTAGAAGTACAACCTAGATTATTTTTTCATTTTAAGTGTGAAATCCTAAAATTTCAGTAACACTATAATAGACAACAGTACATTTTCTTTAGGTACTACATTTTCTTTAGACAAATAATTATGGGCACAATAATTGATTTCATTACAAAATTGACTCTCTTAAATTTTCTCCAATTTTTTAAAGTAATGTTTACTTACTGTAACAAAATAACAAAAATGAATTAAAAAGATGACCGTGTCAGCTTCCTAATGTAACCGATGCTAACGGCACAAACGCATCTTTCCATGCTTTCTTCTTGCCAATGGGAATATACAACAATAAGGCTCTATACATATGTATACTGAAGAAACAGATTTTAAAAATTAATCATACATGTAACCCAGTAATTTGCTTTTATTTCCCCATTTTATACTGCATATTTTTCAAACTCATTGAATATTAGCATTATTTTTCAAAGCTTCATAATATTGTTATGTATACACATCATAATTCCATTCATCTTAATGTTGAATACCTTATTTTCACCTTCTGACCACCACAATCAAAGACTTATTGTGTGTATCCTTAGGTTCCAGTGCTCTCATTTCCATGGGCAAAATTCTAGGTCATAAGGTATATGTATTTGTTGGGTTTCTGATAAACTTCTTTCTCAAAATGTTATAACCATGTAACATACACAGAGGGCTTTCCATACATTCTTACTGACACTGGATGGACTCTCTTTTTGATATTTGCCAATTAAAGAATGAAAAATTGCTTGTGTTTTAATTTGCTTTCTTTTCACTATTTGACTTTCCTTTCCCAGGAATCATTTGTTCTTATCACTTGTTAAGATTTGTACTAGGATTTTAAAAACCATATTTTACCAGTTTGTAGGATTCCTTCACAGTAGAGAAGCTAATCCTTTGCCTGAAGTATGGATTGTGAACATTATTTTGCACAAAGGAAAAGCTCTGTAAAGCAGAACATTTCCATTTTAAGCTGGTATATCAGACCAACTTTTAACAATGTTGTCTTTGAACAAGTAATTTCACAGTGTTAAAAATGTATGTAATGTGCTCACTTTGGTAGCACATACACTAAAAATGTACTATACTATACTGTTGTATAAATGTACTGTTACTATAAGAATTTTGAGGTACGTATAAACTTAAAATTAAGGTGGATTTGTACTTCTTCTAAAAGTAAAGCTGTCTCTGAACAAAGAGAGTAACTTCAACAAAAGCATTTTAGTGACATTAAAGATTAAGCTTAAATAAGTGAGTTTTCCTTTTAGAAACTTGGACAAATTCAAGTTTAGTTGTCAACTAAGCTTATACTGTATATTGATTTTAGGTGCCCTAGACCATGTTGTCTTGGTTTCTGGTGAATTCCTAGAACTTTGGCCTCAATCACTGGGGCAGACATAGGAGATGTGCACTGGAGCCTTCCGTGAAGCTGCCTCCTCCTTCCAGAAGTGTCTTAGTCAGATGTTCTGCAAAGCAATGGCCTAAGCCAACAACTTAATGCTTATATAGCAATAGTCTGGGCTATTGTGAAATAAAAACAGGCATCTTTAATAAGAGTTTGGCAGAAGCAGCGTCTGTCAGTCACTCCCAAAACAGTTCTTAATAACAATTTATGAAAGAAAGAAGAAACAAAGAAAAAAGAAAGAAGAAAGAAAAAGTGTTTTGTCATGAAGCAAATGCATGGACTCAAATCTTACCATGCAACTTTGAAGCTGTTACCACAGTAGGAAGTTAAAGACTACCTAAGGCTGGACTTCACCTCGTTCATACTTGTATCCTTAAATAGAAGTTGATATAGTGAATTAGTGACTTTTTGAGCACCTACAAGATATATTTTGGAATGTCATACAGTTGGTAAGAAAATATAAATATAAATAAGTGAAAATCAAAGCACAAGCTAAGTTAAAATAAAGGCAGTGTTAACTGAGATATGTCCATAGGCAGAAATGATATTGTAATTGCTACTTCAAAATGCAGACGGGTAACTAAATCCTCGACATGTTCACTGTACACTGCCCTGAGGGTCTTATCCCCGTTTTAAAAGTGAGGACATTTATAATCACTGACATTAAGGAATTTGCCCCATTCACACAGCTAGAAAGTATCTGACTCCAAAACTAGTTTTTATTGGTCCATAAAACATCCACCATAAGATCCAGTCTAGTAATAAATTGTGCTATAGGAATTTAGGAAAGGAAAAGATTATATTGCCTGGGTGAATAGGAAATAGGCTATGATGGTATTGGGATTTAAGTTCATGTGCAACTTGGAATGAACAAAAAATAAGTCTCCCTATGAGAGTGGAGTTAGAACTTCTTTGTAACTAGTTTCACTAAATAGAAATCAGAGAACATTAATAAGAAATTAGTATAAGAGGGTTCTACCTGTAGGCATAAACTTAATTAAAAAACAGTATTTCTTGGACTTAATTTCTTGCTACTGATAGGAAGCTTAAAATCTTAGACTCAATCACCAAAGATAGTGAATGATCTATCTTAAGCACTGTTTCAAATGTAATCACAAAAAAATGAAAATATCATGTGTTCCTCAGTTAATTAGGAGGCCACTAATTAATTTTTACATTCGCTTTTCAAAGCCACTCTCCAAACTCCTAAGAGCCTGTGAGCAGTAACAATGTCCAAGAATTCAAAATGGTCATCTTTTTAAAATTTCTTACAAGGGATTGTTGAAAGCAGGGGTGGGGACGTCAGAGAGCTGGTGAACTGGCTTACAATGGAGCCAGGTCCTCACTGTGCGTCACCCACAGCCGAGGGGTTCACTCTGCCTTCGCCATTCGCCTCCTCTCCAGTCTCCTCCTGGGCTACACTGAGCCCGTAGTTACCAGTTCACTTTGCCTTTCCTCTTTGTAGCTCCCTCCCTGAAAATTGCCCTCGGTGTGGATTTGAGCCTGATTCTGTAAATATAAATTTTTGTTAAAAAAAAATCAGCAGTCTATATTACCTTATGGGGTCTCTGGCCATAATTGTGTTTTGGGAAAACGGAAAGAAAAAGCCATCTATCTATCTATCTAGCTAGCTGTCATCTGTCTTCCATAGATATGCTCCTCCACTCAGTGGATTAGAGACTTAAATGACACTAAATTGTGCCATTTAAGACAAATTCATCCTGTTTTAACTGCAAATTCTACAACTAATGGAGCAAATCATGCCTAATTTGCTAGGAAAAAAATCTAAACCAAGAAAATACTTATATAAATCATTATCTTTTTATCTTTCTAGGAGAATGCTTTTTAAAATTCTTTCATATCTTAATAAATTACCAGACAGAGTCTGACTTCTGATTATTTACAGGGAAGTTGGCCTTCAATGGCAGGCAAACCTTGTAATTAAAGGCTCATAAATAGTAATTCATTTTTATGGCAATATTTTAATTTCAGAATTTCAATCACTTGTTTGCCTTTCCAGAGATGTTAATCAGATGTATTTTGGGCTGGGGATTTAGCTCAGTAGCTTAAGCGCTCCTGCTAAGTGCAAGGTCATGAGTTCAATCCTTGGTACCAAAAAAAAAAAAAAAAAGTCAACATTTATTACCCAGTGAAAGGGAGTACCAAAGGCTAAATTGTCAACTGCAAGGCTATCTTGTGATTGTCTGGGGACTTTCTCTCTCCCCCTTAACCATCAGTATTAATTAAAACTTCCACAAGATATGGGAGAGAAGGAAGATGAAATCAAAGCAGAGTATGCTTCTAAATGGCTTGACGAGCTTATGTTATATTTTAAACTATTCTAATAAAAGATATCGGAAGAGAAAACGTGACCTATTCATTGCTTTAATACTTTTCAATGGGGCACTTACTATAGTACAGCAATGAACAAAGAAAAAGCCTGATTTCATGGAGCTTAAATAGCAGTGGAGGAGATAGCACACAACTTAGCATGCATCAGAGAGTGGTGAACACTTGGAAGAAAAATAAAATAAGGGAATAAGAGTCACGTGAGGAGAAAGTGTCTTTTTTAGGGTAGACAGAAAGAGATCTTCGTGCTCGGTGGTGCTTGAGCATAAATGCTGAATGAAACGAGGGCAGCAGGCCATGGCTGTGCTGCAGAAGCGCCCTCGGGACAGAAGAAACGGTGGGCTCTGGTGAGGCCGCTCCCCAGCAGCTGGAGGCTTCCGCAGACCCAGCTGCTCTTAACCAGGTGCACAGGTGGGAGTCAGGACTGGAGTAAGAACAACGGAAACGGGAACCAACTTCTCTTCTTCAGTGTTAATGCACCTGTCTCAATCAAGATATGCTTTCTATGCTAGAAATATCCCTCTCGTCCAAACTAATGTGAGGATCCAGAGGGGATGAAGATTGGAATTTAGCTGATCTTCCATTGTATAAATATTGGAAGACAAAATGACTTTTCCCATTCTTTGCTTTCATCATCTAAATCATGGTGTCTCGACTTCAGCACTGTAGATCTTAGGGCTGGTTTCTAAAAATGGTATTGGAGTGCTCACTTCGGCAGCATATATGCTAAACATGGCATTGGAGCCAGCAGAGTGGTGCACATCTGTAATCCCAGTACTTGAGAGCTGAGGCAGGAAGATCGCCCCAATTTTGAGGCCAGCCAAAACTACATAAAGACCATGTCTCATAAAATAAAATAAAATAAAATAAAATAAAATAAAATAAAATAAAATAAAATAAAATAGTATTGGGGATTGAACTCAGGACCATCTCACTGAACTCCATCCCCTGCCTTTTATTTTGAGAGAAAGTATCACTAGTTTACCCAGGCTGGGCTCAGCCCATGATCCTCCTGCCTCAGCCTTCCATGTACAATTATAATGGTTGTATGCCATCACATCAGGCTGTAGCCAGATAATTCTTCCTTGTGGAGCTGTAGTTTGCACTGGAAAGTCTAGAAACATCCCTGGTATCTTCCCACTAAAAGCCAGGAACATGTTCTAAAATAACCTAAGCTGTCTCCACGCATTACCAGATGTCTTCAGAAAGGAGAAAAATCACCCCCAGTCCAAGTAAAAATGGAAATGATTGTATGACTCTTGTCTTATTACAAGACCAAACACTTTTTCAGGAGAGGCAGGTACATACAATATATGTCCACCCTGTCTTCAGCCGTTCCCAGTGATAAACAGCACTGACTAAAGTCTCTGTATATATTTTTACCTAAAAACGTTGGAACAATTATTACTTCAATTGTAAATGCCACACATTGTAATGCAATGTGAATACTTTCCATAGCAAACGTGCGTTTTCCCTGCTGATCTGAAGCATGGGTCTCCATCCTGTATTTTGCAGTCACTTGAGGTACAGATTTCCCTTTCTGCCCTCGGCCACTCCACAGTAACTTTTTAGATTGATGGTACATTCTCCACCCCTTTAATCACTAGTGCACCCACTCCCCTTTTTACACATCCCTCGTTCTCTGTTATTTAATGCTCAGATGGTTCATCATCTTGATGCCAGCAGCCCCCTCCGTCACCTCCATTAGTTCTATTTGTTGCTCCATATGAGTAACTCAGCATCTCACTATGCACTTTCAAACCCCACCACTACCAAAAGCATTCACTCACGGAGATCCATTGGCCTGATGGGGACCTAAGTAACTGAAGATTTCACCTGAGACAGCGACAACCTAAAGTCCCCCAGGACAGGGCATTCCCACAGTCCCTCAGGGGTGCCCTGCCCTCCCCACTGCCTCTGTACCCCAATCCTCCTCGCAGCCTCATACTGGCACCTGCAGGGCTGGGCTCTGCACACTACCACCCAAAGCCAAGTCTGCTATGGCTATGAGTGGTATTCACGCTTTTGAATAATCTTTTTTTAAAGAGCTAGTTTGCCAGACGTGTGTTATCTGAGATGTAAAATTCCATGCATATATAGTGATCAGAATGCAGCCACATTTGTCTACACATCTGTCTGCAACTGCTCTCGGCCACAATAGGATGGTGAGAGGGTCCCACAAAGACCGAGAGGCCCACAAAGCCTGAAGCATTGACAAGTTGGCCTTTTACAGAAAGCAGTTTGGCACTCACTACCTTAGAGTAATACACCCCACTCTTCACGACAGGGCTCAGTTTCTCCTCCGCACACAAGGAGCCTGCAACCCGAGAGCAGATCTGCAGGCATGGCACATGCCTTACTATGTGGCTGCACTAGCTACAAGCTGGCCATGCAGCTGGGACTGTGTGTATAGGTATTTTAGGGTACACAAAGAGGTGTGGGGAGCAGCTGGCCTGAGTTCATGCCTAGGACAGAGCCTGGGGTCTTTTCCCTCTCCTCCCCACCTCACCCCATAAGCACTTGGCTAGGCATATCCTGCCTCACCTCCCTGCGGACTTTTTAACACCAAATTTTTTTATTTTATGTTTAAATTCACTTATTAAACAGATCAAAACATCTTTCCTTAGATTTCACTCTCTTTCAAGTAATTTTTATGAAGAAGTTGAGAACAATCAAAAATGGACTGAAAACCAATTTCTCAAACATAGACAAGACCTCTTGGCCCATATGAATGAATGTCTGAAGGTTCTGCAAGAGAAACTGGTAAGGAGCTCTGTTATTTCTCAGAGTTCAGCTGCATGGTGGTTTGTCTGAATGTTAACCATGAGTAACAGTCTGGACGGTCTCCCTTTACCAATATAGCCATCTTCAAGGCATCGTAACTTAAAGTTTCAGCCCTGTGACAAGAATCCAGCAACTCCTCTTCTAGTCCTGTTTGCTGCTCCCCAACTTGGCAAACCTGCATGGCTCAGTTTACTCTGCTTTTACCAAAGTAGCCTGAAGAGGTTTTATAAAAACACAGATTCTTACCCTAGACCTAGGGAGCCAGCTCTCTGAGCGCCTCCACTGGGATCATGGGTTTCTAGACAAGCTCCCCAGGCAATGCTGAGGCATGAGAAAAGCTTGGAAACTTCTGCCTAAGCAAGTAATTTAACATCTTAAGAAATCTGCTGGTAGATCACATGTTTTCCAGATCAGACCGTGTAAAGAAAGCCCCACACTTTGGGGCGAGGCTGCCACGGTGCTGAGAAATTCATCTGCTCCATGTTTCCTTCTCTCTCTGCCACCAATCCTGCCCGATGAGGAGGGTACCACAGCACCATCTCTGCGGTCAGAGGCTACCAGTCTCACTGGAGATTCTAATATGGCTTGAGAACTTTGGTGGAGGAGCCTTGGGCAGCTTGTTTATGTCTCCAATCCCCACCTGAGTTTAATAACTGAGTGGGGTAGGAACCAAGAATTGGAGACAGATATAAGAGTTTTACTGACATGCAAGGATTTCCAAGCAATCAGATCTGCAGCTGTCAAGGGGGCTTGCTAGTTCTTTATCCCCAAATTGGAGAAATTCCTCTATGAGCTTCAGGCAGAACTAGGTGACTTTGGGGGTCACCCTCAAGGCAGAAGCACCCAGCAAGAACAGGGAATTGGAATCCACCATTTCTGAGGCAGAAGGGCCAGAGAGGACAAGCAAAGGGGTGTCCCAGTCATGCCCAGTTTCTGCTCCCAAGTTCCCTGAGGGGAGGTGAGAAGAGAATCAGCCGAAAGCTGTCTCTGCACCTCCACACTGCTGCCTAGTGGAATCACCTGGAACGCTTTCAAACTATACGAATTCCTGGGCTCCATCATAAACCAATTATGTCAGAATTTCTGGAGGAGAGTATGATCAGGTAGCTGCAATAAATAGCTGGTCTGACTGAGGGCGTCTAGGAAATAAGAACTATAAAGCTCTACAAAATAACTTGTAACATTTAGTGTGTGTTTGTGTAATACAGGGAAAGGGCTAAGACATTTCCTTTGCTACACCAAAGCTGCATACCCTCAAAGCATCTCAGTAAAGGCCACAGCCCTTTCCTTCCATAACTTGTAGAATTTTACAAACTACAAACAAACAAGGTCAAAGGAATTAATTCTTCCACTTGTGAACACAATTTTGGGTACAATGGATCTCAGTTTGCCTGTTCATACTTTGCATGGAATAATGAACATGCTAAGAACACGTTCTCCAAGTTGAAGTATACATTTACATAAGTTTTCTTCTTTAGAGTTTTCTCACATGATTTCTTTCCTAGGAAAAGTCGACAGAAAAAACAGATGAGAAAATGTTGCAGCTTTCAAGTGAATTAGAGAATTTAATCAATTCGCAGAAACAGGAAGCAGAACTAAACAAAGTAAAGCATACAGAAAATAAATTGTCCAAAAAAATGCACCAAATGAAAAAACAGATCTGGAATGAGTTAGAAAAAATGCAGAATGAGTATCAATCAGGTAAGCTGTTATTTTTTATTAAATAAAGAATATTTGTCCTTTCTTGTCCAATTGCTCCAAATTTTTTGAGATCAATCTTGTCATTGGTGACATCATTGTGTATTTTTCTTGGCTTCCTCAAATGCCTTATAAGCTGTGAGCATATTTCTGGGAGGGATGTAAATAAGTCAACTTTCTTCATTCACTCTGGGCAATGTCATAAACCTGCCACTGCTGGGAGATTTTTTTTCTCTCAAAATCATTGAATCATAGAATTGTTCAATGTACAAAGTCCTTAGAGATCAGTGAGACCTGACTTTGTGGTATATTATGAAATTAGGAGCCTCAGTCAAATGCCCCTCTTGTTGAACTACAGGTAATGAGTCTGGACAGATGTCAGACTGGAAACTTGACCTTTAGAAATAAAGAAGAGAGATGAATTAGCAAAGTCCGGTGTGATAACCGCTTTTCTTCTTAAGAAGCTAATGGCAGCAGTGTCAAGCTGAGCTAACATCAAAGAGGATTAATTTGAAAGGCTCATCTAATTTGTCAAAAGGAAGGACATACCCAAGGTGCTGGGGAGAAGCCATCTGCCTCTGGTCATAATTCTGAGGGAATTATCAGGAAAGAGGACCTCTTTTACTAGACAGAGTCCCAGCCCTTTTTCTGTCCTTTCCATCTCATAGGTAGATCCCACAAACCTTTGGTCCCATGAAGAGATACACTGGAGGTGCCTTGGGAAGACCCCACAGTATCATTCTACCCAGCGTTTCTTGCATGTAAATAAAATTTGCTGCCTTCACAACCCTTATTTCCTACCTCCAAATAAAACACTGAGTTATCTGGCCAAGAGTTGTGCCCCTAACATAGCTGGTCCTTCTACTAAGGGCCTCATCATCTGCTTGGTGTTTAATTTTACTCAAAGTCAAAAAGTGAAGAGAAATTTGCAATCTATGTTTCTACTCTTCACTAAGTGGGAGTTGAAGGGGGACTGAAAATTAATAGTTGGCTCTATTAGTAAACATGTGTCGAGAAGCCATGGTGTGAAAGGTCTTAGTGAGTAAGGAACGGTCATCCCTAATAAGCTTGAGGTCAGGTAGAGAGATGCAAAGTGCCAGAGGAAGATGGCAGCAGGCGACAGTTCTTCAGGGCTTCCAGAAAGGAAGCTTCCTTCCAGAGAAGCTTTTAATTATTATCTGTGATCTTTTGCGTTCAATCTACTAACAAGAATTTTTAAAAAGAGCATGCAAATCTCTTGTCAAAGCATTCAGAAAGAGAAAATATTTTAAATATAGAATTATTTTATTATATAGTATATTTGGGAGGAGGTAAAGGAAAATAAATAAGTTTTCACAATAAAACTGTATACAAGTTAAAATACTCCTACTAATGAATCTTCATCGCATATGAGAAGTCAATATTTTATATTTTTATAATTATTCATTTATTTGTTTGGGGGTACTAGGGATTGAAGCTAGGGCCTTCATACCACATGACATTCCCAGCCACTTTTTTGTTATTTTTTTATTTGAAACAGGGTCTTGCTGAATTACTAAATTGCCTAGGAGGGGCTCAAACTTGCAATTCTGCCTTAGCCCCGCAAGATGCTGGCATTACAGGCAGGAGCCACCATACCCAGTTCTGTACATTTTTAGAGGACTTTTTTTGGTTTTTTGTTTTGTTTTTTGAGATAGGGTCTCACTATGTGGTTCAAGCTGTCACTATGAACTCACTACGTAGCCCAGGCCTTGAATTTGTGAGGATCTTCCTGCTTCAGCTTCCTGAGTTCTGGGATTATAGGCATGTGGCACCAGGCCCAGCTGATGATTCTCACTGGAATTTAATGTACTTTGAATTAAGTAATCATCAAGTATGTCAGGGCTGTCAATTGGCACATTTGTCTAAAAAATATCCCAATGCATTGTTTAACACAGTATTTTTATTCTTGTTTCCTTTCCCAGGGTTTCAATCAATTCATGACTCACTCAACTCCCTCCAACAAATACAGAAAACAAAAATGCATCTAGAGAAATATAGAGTACAAAAAGACATAAAGAAATTACAACATAAGATAGCAGAACTTCAGGAAGTTTAAAACTTTCCAGTTGTCTTTTTTTTCCCACCAGAAAATGGAATGGTTTCTGGGAAAAGTTATGAAGATGAAAATGAATATCTCTAGGATGTTTCAACTTCCAATGTCTCTGTATTTCTTACCACCATTTAAGGGGATGAATGTACCAGGAAAAAAGAATAAAGCAAGAACCTTCATGATATCATAAAATTAATGTACAAATTAAGGAATTTATTCATATACAATCTTAATATTCTCTTTCCTATGAATTAAAAGAAGAGACATCCAAGCCGGGTGTGGTAGTGCATGCCTGAAACCCCAGCACTCAGAAAGCCGAGGCAGGAGATTTACTGTTTGAGGCCAGATTGGGCTACAAAGTGAGTTCAAGGCCAGTCTGAACTGCATAGGCAAACACTGTCTCAGAAAGGTTTTTTAAAAAAGAGAGAGCTATATAATGTACATGGATGAATAATGTAAAGCTAGGTGTACCAGATACTAAAAAGCAAGAACTAAGGCACATCAGAGAACACTGGCCCTGTCTGAAAATATCATTTACAGTCGTTACTAACAAGAATTTAGTCAATTATTGTGAAAAAATAATTTTAAGAGAAATTTCTCCATTTTTAAGCATTAATATCTAGTTCAAAACAGTTCAGTCAACAGGCAAATATGTTTGGAACAGATATATCCAGAGGGCTGTCAATTTACGACCTCTTACCAAGAGATTTTCCATTCTAACAATCCTAGTGTATATGGTAAGTCAAGCATATACATATTTAAAATATATTTTTGTCTTACTCAGTAAGTATCCAAATTATGAGCAAGTAAATGCTAACCCATGCAAGTTTTAAAAATATATATAATGCTCTCCATGGATCCCACAAATGATTCGATCTAGGTGCTAAATTCAGAAGTACTTCAGCAAGCACTAGGTCCTGAGTTTGACTCCCAATACAAAAAATAAAAAGTACTTCAAAAACACCAATTTCCTATAAAATTACATCTAGTTTTTGTGGATCAAAATGTCCTGTGTAGAACCTCATACAAAGCACTATGATCATGAAAAATAAAAACATTCTTCAAGGATTAACCTCTAATCACAGAGCTTTCTGGAAACCTAGCAAAGGAAACCTTGCTTCAGATTTAAGTACCTTCCTTGGTTTACAAAAGAAGGGTGATAATTTCTCTCCTAATAAAGAATAGATTTACCTTCCAGTGTCCATTTCTCTTAACTTTTTAAGTGTGTGAACTACCTCCATTCATTGTTATCAGTAAGCTGTGTGCAGCATTATTGGCTCTATAAATTGAAGGGATTGTCATTGCAGGATTTAATAGTTCCGAGTGCAGTAGCAATGCCCTTTGCAGTCAAGTGTTATGTTAGGATAAAGAGCGAATAACCTAAGGAATATCAGGCTTTTACAAGACAATAAGAAAGTTCTAAATCCAACATTTTCAAAATGGGCAAAGAATATGAACAGGCAAGCCAAAAAAAAGGTATAGTAATCAATGATAGCATGAAAAGATACTCAACCTCACTATCAAAAAATAAAAGTTAAGGAATTCTTAATTACCATTTTCAGATTGGTAAAAAAATATAATTGATAATGTAGTTTTGACAAAGGTATAGAGAAATGTGTACTCTCACACATTAGCGAGTCGTCCAAGTGGTACAATGACTTAAAGGACAATTTTGAAACATCTTTATACACTCTAGAAGTTTATATTACAGAAAAAAATTCTCCTAAAGAATGAAAAGATATAAGAACAAAATGCTCATTAAGCATCATTTGTTATAGTAAAAAAAATCAAACTGCTAAAAACTCAAACATGAGGAATTTATTGACTAAGCTAAAGATTTACCATCCTAGGAAAACATTCCTGTAGATATACATTTAAGCTAAAAATCAAATTTAAAACCAATATGGAAATGACCTTAACTTCCCAAAAATATTTCTAATATTTTAAGACAATATGCATAGGATAGTATGTACACATACACACACACACACACACACACACACACACACACACACAGAATTTACAACAAATTTAGGAGTATTTTGAGTAAGGAAGTTTTGTTTTCTACATTAAGCATTCATCAATGCTTTTGCATCTTTATGATGTTATTTTTTATTTCATTAAAAATAGTTTGAAAAGCAATATAAGACTAAAAGGATAACTTTGCAATGATCAAAACAAATGAGAATGATTAAATTAGGAAATCATACAGGAAAAGGGTTATCAGGTCCACTTCCTATTCTACAGATAGAATTATAAAAGCAAAAAATATATAGTAGGTGGGAAAATACAGAGTGCATTTTTTTTCTTATCAACGTAAATTCTCTAAACCACACTGCAATCCTAACAATACTATGGGATTCAGCCAGAGCTTTTCTTGGAATTGATCGCTTTCATTGGTATTGACTGAGGGTACCATCTAGGAAAGGAGATCAGAGGATGCTATTAGCATTTGGTTACTTATGATGCCATATACGGGTGTTCACAGGTTTGCAGACTCTAGCTGGCCAGAGAGCTATGCTCAATGAGAGAACAGACCCAAGTTTTATAGGTTCTAAACCTATATGGGCTAGCACAACAGTTTGCAGGAATATTCCAGGAAGCCACTGCTACACTGAGACAGCTATCAGCAATTTAATGCCATGCAAATCTGAATGCAAACAAGAACATATTGCTGGAACCCAAATGTGTCTCCAACTCAATTTTTTTAAACTGGATCCAATGATGGCCATAGCCACCCTAACACCACCTGACATCAAAAGAAGAGTGGCCTTAATCAATAGTCTTAGGCAATTATGATTAAAATGTATTACTTCCACAAATTTTCCAATAACTTTGTAAATGCTAGGCCAGGGTTCATGCAAATTCAGGGCTCTGAAGCATCACAGATGGTTATATAGTAAATCCATCTCTGCTCAGGAAACAGTGGAGCGCTGGTCTCCTTTCCTTTGCATTTATTTTGTCATGAATGCTTTCTAGTTAAAAGGTAATAAGTATGAATGATTCACCTCTCAGAGACGCTTAACAGGTATCGCACTTTATTCTATATCCAACAAGATTACTTATTGATTACTCATGAGAAGTGTCAGATTTCTCTCCTTGAAAATGCAGGATGATGTTTGAATATTGCAAAATATGCAACCTCAATCCACAGCAAATGGAAAAATATAGTGTACCAAGTAGTTCTCACTTTACACAAAACACTACTCTATACAGTCTTGGGTAGTTTAAGGTCCGGCCACCTCTTGGCATTTGCTCCATTACCTTCCTTTTACTAAAACCTGCTGTTGGAAAATGGGGAAATCACTTGACATTATGGCCATTTTTTGGGATACAAAAATACAGGCTACCAAAAGCAAACATTAAGTAGAACCACATCAAATTAAAAAGCTTCCATACTGCAAAGGAAACAGCAAAATGAAAGACAGTATATGGAACAGGATAAAATAGAACTGTCCCTTGATATAGGCATGGGACAGATCCAGAATCACCCATTCCCCAAATCCACAGATGCTCAAGTCTCTTTTATGTAACAATATAGTATCTGCCTAAGACCTATGCACATAACCTCATATATGCTTTCTTTTTTCAGGGCTAGACATCAAACCTCATACATGGTAGGTCATGCTCTACACTGAGCATGGCATCCCCAATTCCTTCCTTATACTTTAAATCATCTCTACATTACGTATCATGCTTAATACAATGCAAGTACCATGGAAATAGTTTGTGATATCTTGTTGTTTAGGAATAATAATGAAAGCAAGTCTATACCTGCTCAATATGAACACATTTTTTTCTTTTTTATTGATCAGTGGTTGGTTGAATCTATGGATGAATATGAAAATGTGAAGGATTGACTATATGTGATAGGTAGTTAATGTCCAAAATGTATAAGAACCTTATATAACTCAATAGTAGAAAAACAAAGACAAAAACAAATCCAAATAACCCAATTAAAAACTGGGATGAGACCTAGATGGACATTTTCCCAAACATATATAAATAGCCAACAAGTACATGCAAAAGTGCTCAATATCACTAATCATCAGGAATATTCAAATCAGAACAACAATGAAATACCACTACACCTCAGTTGGAAAATCAATGATAAATCTGTCTCTCTACTAAGACAAAATATCTGACACCCACAACTAAAAGGAAAGGTTTATTTTGGCTCACCGTTTCAATCCATGGTTGGCTAACTCCAAGGCAGAAACAGCACAGAGGAAGCACATGGCAGACAAAAGTTATTCACACCATGGTGGCCAGGAAATAGAGAATGAAAGGAGCAGCTAAGGAAGGAGATATACCCTTCCAGGTCACAACCCCAGTGACTGGCCTCTTCCAACCAGGGCCTGCTACCTCACAGCACATTTGGTTCTAAATTCTTCAGTGGATGAAACTATTGATGAATATAGTGACCCCATGATTCAATCACCTCCCAAAAGCCCAACCTCTGAACACATGAATCTTTTGAGGGACATTTAAATCTAAGCCATGGCTCAGAAACCAAGCAGCCAGCTTGCCGCTCTGGTAAGTGGCTGTGGCCTGGCAAGCTGTGGCTGCTCCAGGGTGAGAACCATTAGCATCTCCTGAGATCTGCGTCATGTTGGAACTTAGGGTGCCGAGAAACCAAGCAACCAGCTCATCACTCTGGTAAGCAGCTGTGAGCTTACCAGTGCGTGGGCTGAGATTCAGACATCCCTCCCTCCCCTTTCCCCATTAGCAAGTGGGAGCCAGAGATCTGAGCATCTCTTGCAAGGTTGACTATATGCAATATAGCAAATAAGGGGAATTTCCTTCTACCATCTCTTTGAAGGCAAATATTTTTATTACTTTTTTGTTTTGTTCTGATTAATGGCATTGCTCTATTTGATATTCTATTTTGATAAGTTTTATAATGTTCTGTATTTCCTTTGATTTTGCTATACTTGATTGAAAGAACAACTATTGTGAAGATAATGAGATACACTACGGTACCTATTACTGTTATCCTGGTAACCTGCTGTGAAGTTCTGTACCAATTTCACTACACTGTCTCAATTGGCTTTGCTCTATCTTGTTCTGTGGTATTTTACTCCTTTAAAAATTAACAATTAAAAATCAAAAAAAATTTAAAAATTAAAAATAAACCAAAGCCATAACAAAAGGAATATTTAAAAACCTACCAATGATAAGTATTAGTGGGCATGTAGAGAAAAAGTACTCTAGTTCACTGTTAGTGGAATTGTAAATTGGTATAATCAATATAGAAAACCATACAGAGTTTACTCAGAAAACTAAAAATATAGCTATCATATGATCCCATAATCCCATTTCTGGGAATCCAAAGGAAATGAAGTCAGTATCTTGACATGTGATTCCATGTTTGCTACAGCATTATTAAAACAATAGAATAGAGAAAAAAACTTGTGCCACTTGGTAGATGAATGGATCAAGGAAATGTGGTATACATATACAATAAAATTTTATTGGTTTAAAAAAAGAAATTCCACCATTTTTTCATAACATAAATGAACCTAGAGAATGTAATGCTACTTGAAATAAACCAGACAGAAAATACTGCATGACTTCACTTATATATGTCATACAAAGAAGTTGAACTCATAGAACTAGAGAATAGAACAATAGTTTATAGCAGTTGGGAGTTGGGATAAGGGAAAGATTTAGGTCTGTGTTAGCTTTCCATTACTTTGATAAAAGACCTGAAAAAGGAGGAATGGTTTATTTTGGCTCATGATTTCAGAGGTTTCAGTCCATAGTCACTGCATTAGTTGTTCTGAGCCTGTAGAGGCAGAGTCCATCAGGTGGTGGAAGTGAATGGTAGAAAAGACTTTTCATTTTCATATTACAACCAGGAAGTACAGAGAGGAAGGGGTCAGAGTTCCAATATGTCCTTAAAAAGCAGACCTCAATGATCTTTCTTCCACTAGTCCCCACCTCCTCAAGGTTCTATCACCTTACAGTAGTGTGACTGGTTAGCAACCAAGCCTTTGGCACATGGCCCTTGGGGACATTTAAGATGCAAACCATAACACAATCAAAGGTTACAAACTCTAAGTTCTATGATGATTAACTTATGGGGAGCATGCCAACTGTATTAGTCCATTTTTATTACTATAGTAAGATACCCAAGGCTGCAGACTTTGTACAGAAAAGAACACTATTTAGCTCCTGAGGATGGAATGCATGGTGCTAGCATCAGCTCAGCTCTGATAAAGACTTCATGGCCAAAGTCATCACATTGGTAGGAGCATGGTAGAGGAAGAGATCACACACCAAACAGGAAAACTGAAGAGTGACAGTGACCAGTTCATTCTTTTTCAGCTGTTTCATGAGAACTAACACAGGGCCCCCTGGAAAGCTATCTTACTCCCTTCTCAAGGTAACACATCTAATGGGCTCCTACTAGGCTCACGTCTTCTAAGTCCTAATACCTCAGCACCACTACATTAAGAATCAAGCCTTGAACACAAGAACCCTTGAAGGCAAACCACACCCAAACCACAATATTAACATAGTTAATAAGAATGGATGAAATATTTGAAATTTGTAATCAGTGTTATCGCCCACATAACTATGAGGTGAAGAATATATTAGTTTTATTATAATATCATGTATATGTATACCAAAAGACAACATTGTACACAGCAAATATATACAATAAAAATGTTTCTGTTCTTTGGGGAAAAACATTATATAAAGTTATTCATACTGAGGACTAAATAATGTTCCAAATGTCTTGTTTCCCTGTTGAAAATGGAGAACAAAGCCTTCACCTCATTCCACACAGGTTAACTGCTTTCTCAGCTCCACTGTGAGGTAAAAATGTTCCTGCAGTACATCAAGGCTCTCCTGCAAAGAAATAGAATGTGTACAGTGCTCCAGATGCCAGAAGCCTTGTTTCTTTCACAGAAACTTTCCAAACATCAGCTCACTTCTATTGGTGTCACCCATCACAACAGCAAGTAGTATCCAAAAACACCAAAAAAGGAAAACTATAATACACACACACACACACACATTATGAAGTGGATCTCTTCACTTTTTGTGAGGTATTACTTTGCATGTCTTTCCATACTTTCATGTGTGAATTCCTGTGAAGACCATAGTGAACCACCGAAACACAATCACTGCTCATGGGGAAGTTACAGTTTACTGGAAAATACCAACAATTAAATTTGAAAAGTCATCATCAGCAATCAAAGCGAGTGATGGGAAAGACATTCATTATAAACCTGGATAATGTGGCAGTGGCATTTTCCAGAAGGAAGGTGTCTACACTGAGACTTCCATAGTATAAGCAGATATTAGCCAGGTGAGAGACCCTAGATTGGTAGCAGTAAAGTCTCAAGCAGATGCAGCAAACTGACCAAAGGAACGGGCCTCATGCCAGGAACTTCAAGAAACTGCAAGAGTCTAGTGTGTCATGGGATGTTGGGGTCCGTGCCTAGATCCCCAATCCCCTAAATGGGTGCACAGTGAAGGCCCAAAGGAATGAGACAAGCAGCATGATCTGTAGGGCTGCAGGAGGACTAACACCATCAGCAGAGCTCATAACTCTGCTAGCTGGCCAGCTGACTGACGCTGGATAGCCCAGGTTTAATCAGAACAAGCAAGGAGTTGAGTGGACAATGGAGGAAACCTGAACGGAATCTTGGGAGGGGTTCAAGGACCCCTCAGAGCAACAGATGATGCTAGTTAAGGAAAACTATCCAGAAAGTCTTTAGGTGGCCTCAGTTGTGGCCTATCTTGTCCCCTGAGGTGTCGCCTCTTCCTCAGTTCAATCACACCTGGGCCACACCACAGCCCTGCATGTGTATTCAGCTTCAACGCTCTCCCACAATGGGAGGTGAGGGAAGGAGAGTAAACAGAGTAACAGAGAGAAGCTCGGGAAGGTAAAAGTGAGCTGTCCAACAACCAAGGGCCTTGTAACTCATGTTGAGAGACTTGGGCTTTATCTTAAGGACCCAGGGAAACCTAAAAGTATTTTAAAGAAGAGACTGACATGATCAAATTTGCATTTTTTGAAAGATCCTTCTGGTTATAGTGTGGAGAACAAAGACAAAGTGATGGAGGCAAATTTGAATGGGAAGAAAAAGATGATGCAGCAGAGTGTGGACAATGAGCTCAGTTTTAAACTGGGCCATCTATGAGATATCCCAGTGGAGGTGTCCAGTAGTCAGAGATTGACCCATCCTGGACTGGAAATTTAGCTTTGGAGGTACCAGCAGAGGAAAGATCACTGGAGCTATGGGGAAGGGAAACACTGACTGGGACAGGGTGTAGTGGGGGTTGAGGACAAGACAACAGTGAGGGGAAGAGCCCCCAAGCACATCAGCACTCAAGGAATAAACAGGCAGAAGCGTTCAGATGGAGAGCTAGTAGTGAAGTATGAGGGGTCAGCACTGGAAGGCTTCAGTCTTTCCTGGGAGTTCCCACCAGTGCAGGGTAGCAGCAATCAGTTTGGCATTCTATGAGTACTGCCTCACACTGGATCTCTTGTCTACCAAAGAGAATCATGTTCCTACCATGAGTCCTCAGTAGAGAAAGGTTATAAATTCTTTCTTGATTCCCCTTCCATACCACAAAAGAACTGTGCTATGTCTTCTCAGAGAGTAGTAAGCCATCCCAGAAAGAGAGGCAGAAAAAATATTAGCCTGTTTTTGTTCTCTATTCAGCTAGGCATTTGTATCTCTAAGCAAACAGAATCATACATACTTGTGGAAAGGTTTATTATTAGTTCAGACCTAATATGCCATTGTGAAATATTCTGGCTCCATAGAGTAAGTTTCCATAGCCCCTTGTTCCTTGGTAGAATTTTGCTACTTCATTTTTAGAAAATATGCATTTGATAAACGGTGTGAGTCAGAAATGACTGATATATTCACCATTCTGTCATAAATCACATCCTCTTCCCCAACTCAAATTTCACAAAATGAGAAAAACAAATGCCAACTTCTGAGAAAACGTCGAGGGGTCTTGAGGTCTAATAAATCTGGGTATAAACCCAGTACCACAAGTCCTACCTATGTGACTCTGGACATGTTCCTAACTTAAAGTAAGGAAGTTTCAGCGTCATTACCTTAAAATAGGGACAATTTGTAGGCTATTGAAAGAATTAGAAGAAAAATATTACAATATTAGATAATCTTAAAACTCCTCAAAACAGTCTAAATAGATTAACTCATTTCATCTACCAAGTAGATACCAAATATCTATTGCTGAGGGTCACACTGCTAGATGGAGCCAGGATTTAAACTCAACAGTTTGAAGAGTGCACTTTTAACATTATGCTATACTTTTCCTGTGTGTAGATTATCCAGTAGTGTCTGGTACACAGCAGGTACTATGTTTGAGCTGTGATACTAATTTTTAAAAGTTTCAATTTTTGTGGGGAAAGACACATTCTATGGCTGGCTCTCATAACTCCAATTCAGATCACTATCTAAAAATGGTTAAATTTCAAAAGTTTCTTTTACTATGAGGAAAAACCATCTTGGGTTGCAATAATTCTAGCAATGAACAAAAGGAGACAAAAGTATGACATATAGATTTCTCTTGGATCAAAACCTTAGTAATGAACCACTGCACCATTTTAAAAGCACTTCTCTCTACTGTCTCAGGGGAGGGAGCCCAGTAGCTGAAGAAACATTACGGACATTGATATAGATGGTGCTGCTGCCATGTACAGAAACAGTATTTCCTCCATAAACCCTAGCCATCAAAGGAAACTCAACAGCTTTTATGCTGAGTAAAAGCCATTAGTACCCAGCTGGCAGATGCTTGTCCCATAAAGGAATGCACTGTGTACACAAGGCAAGTATTTAGAGAAAGACTTCACGATACTGGACAAATCCACATCCCCTTGCAACCTAAAATGACCTTTACATCGAAATCTATCTAGTCTCTACACTCTATTCCATCACCTAGCACTTAAAAGACTTCTATGCATTCATGACACAACACAGAATCTTCAAGAAATGTGGGGTAAATAAAGGTAAATGTGGGGCAATGAAAAAAGGAACAAACACATACCCATGAATCTTACCGATTATCTCCTGTGCAGGCCTAAGTTGATAATTAAAAGATAGCACGGTCCATCAAACAAAGTGTTACATACCTAAGACATGGGACATCCAAAGGAAAGTTGATGGGCTCTTGGAAGATGTAGAGACAGATAAACCAAATGCTGTGATGTTACCAATTAGATCCTGTCAGCCTTGGTATCTATGAAGTTCAAAATCTAACCATGATGTCATCCTTATTGTTACATAGGTTTATGTTGGCAAAGTTATTTCTTTGGAGGAATTTCTCTTTTTCATATGGTTTCTTCCTAGAATTCAGTAAATTGTAACATCTAAAGACAGCATGTTAGGAAAACTAAGTCAGGCTTAAAGACACACACCTCAAGTCTTCTATATTTCTTTGAGTTGTTAGCAATTATTAACAATGTCTGACAATGTTATTGGAAATCATCTAATACACAGATTCCACTTGCCTAAGAATATAAACAATTTTAGAAGTTCATCTCTCTAAATACTTCTGTAAAATGAAGCTACGTACTGTAAAAATGATGAAAGAACTTGAGGTAATGGTGTAAAAATATGACACATAGTAAGTCTTCCACCTATCCCAGCCCACAAATCCTTAGGGACTAAAAGCCCTGGTGGGAAAAACTTAACTATCTCATAAGCACAAAACCCTCCTTTGCTAAAGCAAACAGTTGGCTGGTGAAGTACAAATATCCCTCACAATGTTAGATCTTACAAGAAGCTACTTGATTAGCACAAAAGTTTATTACTGCTTATACTGTTTCTTAATGTTCACAAATTATTCACCACTGTTTGTTGTCAATGTGGGTCCGGAGAGTTGATAATTTATTTACTCTTAAATCTATTGCTTAGAAAAGCCTTCCAACCACACACAGCACTTGTGAGCCTCAGGCACTCACTGTAGGGATAATCCTAGGTGATTCAGAAACGAGAGTTTATTTACCCCCACCCTGGAGAACTTGCTTGTAACAGAAATTTGCCTTCTCAGCAATATTTTTCTCTCTGCCTAACCTCCTGCCCTTCTTTCCACACAAAAACCATTTGCTCCCATTTGGTTTTTCTCCTGTGCCCAAAGACATTTGTGTCTAAAACATAAGAGAAATTAGCACTGCCAGGAACGCACATATGCAAGAAAACATGAAATCCAGTCTATAAAGATAAAACCTGTAGTTGTCTTTTCTCCACACAAGCTCACTTCCTTCTGGGCTGATTTCTGAACTTCTGAAGCTAGCATGCATGCATGTATTTAGAGACTATTTGTAAAGTATTTGTTCTTTAAGAAATACATCATCAATGTCTTCTGAAAAAGTTTTTCAGAACAGTTGCTGATTGCTTATACTAACCTATCCAGCAGTTTTTCTTCACAAAGATTAAGCAATGACTGTGTTTTATGTATCGAAGGGAGGGAAATAGGATTCAAAAGCCAGGATCTTCCAAACTCAAGCCCTTGAAGCTACCTGGGAGTGAGACAATAAAACAATGAGTTTTACTTAACGTGAGTCCCTTTTTGGTAGAAGTTTGGTCCACGTGGCAGGTAGCAGGCACGTATAATTCCATCCAACCATTTATAGATGCTGGCTTCATTAAGGTATTTGAGTGAGAGCCACTTTCCTTCAAGACCCATTAGCCTCAAGAGCCATCTCCCTACGTCTTTTTACCGCAGGAACCTCTGCAAAACAGCCCTACTCTATGATCTGCGAGCACAAGAGATCCCCTTGTTCAGTGGAAACACAAGCTGCTGTTTCATCAGTGCTATGCCATGCAGTGTATTTCAGCTCACTTCTGACTTGCAAAGTGTGGTGACCTTATTAGAGCAATGCTGCCATCAGAAATCTAGCTTAAGGCCTTGATTTTATAAGTTCACAATAAAATGAAAGGTCAAGAGATAGAATTTACCCAGCTGCATACCCATCCAATATTAAACCTGTTTGATAAGCACTTCTTAGGTTTTCTGCGTATAACTTACTGCTTTAAAAAAAAAAAAAAAGAGAGAATCAGAATGAAGTACTATTGATGGTGGTGGATACCGTGCTGTAAGCTGCACACGGTAAAAATAGTTCAGATATCAACGATTACAAACACCCACAGCCACAGTCCTCAAAGCCAAGTGCTTTGCACATGTATATTTTCAGTGAGTAAAAAATCTATTCATATTTTGTTCACTTCCCTTTTGCCAAAAAGTAGGTGAACATCCCTAATCTAAGCGATTATGTGAAATTTAAAATGAAAGGAATCTGTATTCACTTTAACTGTATGTATGAGCAGTGCAAATTTCCCATTTCTGCCATCACAAACTATCAAAAGTTTAGCTGATTAAAACAATAAAAATGACTTCACAAGTCTGTAGGTCAGAAGTCCAACCTGGATCACTGCGCTATACTTAAGGTGTCAAGAGAGCCACATAGAAGTCCCATAGAAGAGCATTTCCTTGCTTTTTTGTTTCTAGAAGACACTTCAGTCTATGGTTAATAGCCCCTTTATTTATTTTCAATACCAGCAATATAGAATCAGACATGTTTTCCATTTCACATCTCTCTCTCTCTCTCTCTGAAAGGTTCTCTACTATTAAAGACTCATTTTATTAAAATGGTTCCACTTGGATAACCCAGGACATTTACCCCATCTCAGGTTATGTACATTCAGTCACACTGCCAAGTTCCTTTTGTCCTGTCTTCACAAGCTCAAGGGACTAGGACATGAATATATTTAGGGGCCAGTATTCTGCCCACCACAAGCTGAAAAAGCAAGATAAGAAAACTTTCATTACGTATCTTATCTCCAGAAGAGTTAACATTCTTGTGTTTTTTGTAATATGTATTATATACAGGGAAAGACATGGCAAAGAATGAAGGCCAAATGAACTGTTTTACTAATGCAAATTCAGTAAAGATCATGACATATAAATCATTTCACAGTCCAGTGATGCAACATGGAACCCAATCTTTTTTTTTCCTGTGAATATTCCAATTTTAATTATCCCTCTTCTGGAACCATTTCCCTTCACTAAAACAAATAGGTGCTTCCAATTCTAAGTTCAAAATTATTAACAAAAAGCATTTAAAATTATCATAAGTTATTTGTTAAAGAAAAAAACTTCCAATTTCAAAATACTTTGAAGTCTGAAGATAATTTAGCATTTCTAGAAAACTCAGCTACACCTCATTGGTGGTCTTGGGGTAAGGTAGATCTTATTTTCTAAAGCAGAAATGGGGCACATAGTTGAAACAACTTTTTCTGAGTTTTCATTTGTGCAGATCCACTCCAACTGCTTCAAAACCCAGGGCATCTGAGGACATATAAGGACAAGACCCTGCAGTGTGTAGTGCAGGTGCATGATGGGGTACACTTCTGCAAGCATGACTTAGCATAGACTACTGTGCATGCACTCCATGGTGACATTAGCACTCGAGAATGCAACATCTGATAACAGCCAATATAAGGGCCAAACAACAAAACAATAAAGAGCTTGCTAGCTGGTGTTGACGTGCTTTCTTTTTCCTGGGGACCTCACCCACAAAGATAATCCGTAATCCTCGACACCAACATTATTTCAACTATACAAAATTATGTGCCAGCATGAGGAAAAACTGTTGTACTGTGTATGATACCTAAAGGTGGTCTTTAAAAGTACGTAAACAAAAGCAGAAAAAAAAACCTCTCTGGCAAACTGAGGGCTCATTTATGCATCACAATTGAGTTTTCCGTCTTATAACAAAGAAAATGGAAGGAAGGCTGAGCAGCCTCCTACCCACCAGCAACTGAAGTAGGAGAATGCAGCAGTACTGACAGAAACACAAGGGTCAACTTTGTCAAAATAAAATTTCCATATTTTTAATGTGCAAAAACTAAAGCAGATCTGCAAACCACATTGCTTTGGGGCAAAAAAAAAAAATACATTGTACTTTGAAGTTTTAAAATTTAAAATGAAGAAATTATGCTTCATATTGACACTACAAATAAGACACTTTTTTTAATTTCAGAAAGTTCAAGTATTTTCACCATAACTGAATGAATTGCATGATCGATTAAACATTGTCAGCATACTTTCCACAAAGTTCCATTGAAGTCTTTAATTGCAGCCACGCACCTCAGTGGTTTCAATTCTATAAACACATCCATCAGCAGCCCAAAACTCACATTTATAGGATGCTTCTTCAGCAGAAGCTGGAAATGAAACACGAGCTAAACAGGTTATAAGATTATTTGGATTTCATGATGAGTTGGTTTGTGGAGCTTTGAGATTCACAGGAGTTCAATCTTTCAATTTATTTTTTAACAAATGAAAATTCTGCGTTAACGTGTGATTTAAAAAATGGCTATAAAGGCTTTATTGTAAGGCATTACCAAAAAATGATACCCTATTATGCACCTTGCAAGATGCAGAAAACAGTGGCTTAGAAATAACTCTAGAGCAAGTAGGACAGTCATGGTTTCCTTTTCATTATGGACTTCCAAATCAAAGATGTTTCTCAGGTTAAAATCTGATTAAGAGTCAATGGAAAATTATATCCCTAATTTAAGAACTTTAATTTCCTTAGATTAAAAAAAGAAAAAATATGAATGATTATAGTTTTAAAATATGCTGCTTTGGGGAAAAGTCTTGATTCACTGCTTCATTCTTTTAACTATTTCTTTGCTTCTTTATTGTAAGACAGTCCATTATTATTCGGAGGACAATTTCTGATTCAGTTTCAGCGCTCTTTCATCTCTGTGAGTTTCAGCATTTTTCACCAATACCTGTGGGAAATCAAACGGGAATGTTAGCATTTGGGTTTATTAACAAGATCTACATGTATTTAGATTCTGAAGGGCAGCAGTCTTGAAAAGACAAACTATATAAGAAAAAGTAACTGCATGAATCTTTGTCACTTCACTGAAATAAACTCTTCAGTCAAAGCTAACATGAGAGCAGCACAATTTGCTACCACAATGGTAACATTCTGACTATTACTATTGGTAGCCCGGTATGAAATTAAAGGTTTTTCCAGGTGTGGTGGTGCACACCTGTAGGCCCAGCATTCAGGAGGCTGAGGCAGGAGGATTGTCACAAGTTCAAGGCCAGTCTGAGCTACATACTGAGCTCAAGGCCAGCCTGAGACCCTGCTTCAAAAAAAAAAAAAAAAAAAAACCACCAAAAACTAAAAAATAAAATTTAAGATTTTGTTCAGTGGACTTACTAACTAAAACATTTAGCCATGACACTTAGTTTGGTGTCATGTCTAAATCCTTACCAAAATGACTACTTTATGTATAGAACTATCCAAATGACATTCCTTTCCTTTAAAACCACAGTTTAGGATCTAGGCTCTAGGTTTTAGGCTTTATCAAGAATCTTCCCACGATTTACACAAATTCCACTAACTAGAAGGTTTAATTCCAGGTGATCATCCAATTACTGAAATGTCTTGCAGTTGTTCACTGTCAAACACTGTGAAGTATTTGAGATTTTGCTCCACTTGCAAGCTACCAAGACAGCCTATTACAGTTTCAGAAGGCTGCCAGAAAACACAGGACTCCTGCCTCAGAGAAAAATGTCTTCATTACACAGGGCATAGCAAGAGAGAGCGCCAGCATACTGGTACCCATCCCACTGCCCCATGAGCCTGGCAGGGGTCATGTGGGTGACACATAGTTTCCTTCCCGCACAGCAACTGCATTATAAGAAGGGAACCCTGAGCTTGAAACTCAAATCTTTTATGATGGGTACTGAATGTACTGAAGTAATGCTCATGCTTTGCTGTCCAGGGAGACATTATCAGCCTCCCAAGGCTGCTCACTATGTATTTTTGAAAAGCTAATCTGGAGAACAGAAGAACCCGGACCCCTACTCACAGGACATTTAGAAATACAACAGACTCACAGTAAACTATTTCCCCACATGCACATGCTCTACCTTTCGATATGTTGATTAGAATGCCTTTCTACAAGCATTGTTTTCTTTACTATTTCTTTAATATGGTGCATTTTGCCAAAAGGAAAATAGCATTTCAAGTGCAGTTGGAAGTGAAAAAGCTTTCCATTAGTTTTCACTGTTTCTGAAATGCCGGAGTCCAGCTGTGGCAGGGCAGAGGGTTCCCAAAGGTGGACAGGGAGTCAGTGAGTGAGAGACAGAAGACACTGCACACCAGTCTGTGAGTGAATCTGAATCCCCCTTTATTTTTTAGAAGCTGGAATATATATTTGCTAACCTTGGCAGCAACCCCCAGCCCCAAGCAGGAAGCGCCCCAGGCTTAGGGCCAGGCAGGGACAATCCTAAACAATAGGTTTTAATTAACATCTCAATCTTGTTACTTAGCTTGGGAAATGTAAGCCGAGGCACCTGGATGCCTGCAGGAGGAAGAGATGTGTGAGGCTATTATGCCGCTCCCTACATTGTTTCCCTTATCACTTATGGGAGTATGACAGTCCCTGTGAGGACAGCGCCTGTCTTAGGTCAAGGACTCTTCATATGAACCCAACCAGGCCTTACCCGTCATGGGCCTGCAGGACAGCAATTGGTCCTGTGCCTGTCTTA
>PVLA01012547.1:0-43495 GCA_004027455.1 Hydrochoerus hydrochaeris | reverse complement strand
TCCTCCTCCTCCTCCTCCTCCTCCTCCTCCTCCTCCTCCTCCTCCTCCTCCTCCTCCTCTTCCTCCTCCTCCTCTTCCTCCTCCTCCTCCTTTCCCCCAGGATATGAGGGCCCTTCGTGGCCCATCTCCTCGGTTTTATCTCTTATCCCTCCAGTTCTGGGGTCCATCTCACCTTCCCTGTCTTGTGTAACAAAAATCCCTGCCCTACCCTACGCTGACTCTCCTTGCCTTTTATTTGAGTTGTCTTGATTTTTGTCTAATTCCTGCCTAAATTTTCAGTGCTGTGAGGACAGATCCCGTTCATCATTCCCCCTCCGTGTTTTGGGAGGAGGTTCCAAGAACGGTGTTAGGCATATGAATTCTTAATAATGATTTCTGCAAGTCTGAGTATAGAGGTACAGCTTTGCTCTGAAGGAATAATTCTTAATGTGGGCATGTGGAGCCCAGCAGCAAGCCGTCAGGGGACACAGGACAGAGGCAAGAGCTCTGCTTTCTCGAGCCATATTCAGAGATGACTTTCTATGCCTCCGTCCGCCCGAGTTATCTTTTCAGTCCGACTGTGGATTGACAAGACAGGGAGTGAGGAAGCATTAAGTGCTGTTTCCTTGGCTTTTACAATCCATGCGCGCCTTCCTTAGGGTGGGCATATGGGGATCTACAGTGTTGGAACCGTTGCTCGTCATTTGCAGGGCGCCGTGGTTAAAGGAGAAGAGTCGGTCTAGACTCAGTCCACCTCCCTGGGACCCCCCTCCGACTGCCCTCTCTTCTCCTCGCCCCTGCCCGCGGCAAAGCCTCCCTGTGATTATACACACAGCCCCCGCAGACCAATGCCACTGAATGTTGTCCAGTCTAAGAATTCTGTGCCGGGAGGAAACAGGAGACCTGGCCTACAGGTCCAGCTGTGATACCAGCTGGATGATTAAGAGCATCACTTGATACTTAGGGTGCCACTGAACACTTTTGCCGTCGGGTAACACTCCACTACTGTGAAGTACCTTTTCTGATACCTCTTGTAACCTGAAATCATTTAAGAAAGAAAAGAAAAGAATGGAAGCATTATAGGACTTCAAAACAAGATGATAGGAAATCAGCAAGTTGTGTTTTGTTTGTTTCTATTATGTCTGATGGTATGGACAACTGTTTTGAAGAAAAAGAGACTTCACAGTAACTGCTGTTCATTTCTTATTACCTGGTTTTGAAGTCCTGTAATGCTTCCATTCTTTTGATAGGTTTTATACTATTTTGTTATGTTTGACATTATTGTGTGTGAAGGTATGGACCACTATTTTGAAAAAACAAGAGACATTATGGTAGCCACTGTTGATTTGCTGTTGTCTTGTTTTGAAGTCCTGTGTTGCTTACGTTGTTCTGTTCTGATTCGCTTTGTTCTGTTCTGTTTTATTCTATTTAAAATAAAAAAAAAAGAAAAGAAAAGAAGGCAGTGGCAGGGCATTGGGTGGGCTCTCAGTAAGGGTGGATGCTGGCAGTTGATGGTATTTTGTCTTGGGAACCGTGCCCCCAAAAATGACAAGTGCTGATACCACTGCACAGCAAGTTTAGCCCACTGAACTAGGGGTGCCCCGATTAGCACATCGCCCGGGAAAATGGTCTCGCGTCGAGGACGGTGTTTGTAAAGTGGAGAGAGAGAGTGGTTTAAGGTAACTTGCTTTGCTCACTCTTTTTCTCAAGAAACCCACAATCCATGTTAGCCTGCTCACAAACCTGGTTTCTAATGCTTTAGAAAAGCACCTAAGCCGGGTGTGTGGCACACAGCTGTGATCCGAGCGCTCTGGGAGGCTGAGACTGAGGTCTCTTAGCGGGCTGGGATTACAGGCCTGTGTAACCACGCCTGCCTCACATGGCCATTTACTAATTTGGAAAATGTCACTTGTAAGTTGTTAATTCATTATAAATATATTTTTGCATATGATCCAAAGTGAAGATTAATAAAAATTTATATGATCTTTTTTCATGATATAGACATTAGTCACATATGCACGGGATTGCATATTTAAGCATACAGCAGTATGTACAGTGATAATCTGAAGCTTGTTTATATGGATGGAGTGATTCTTGCCTCCTTTATTTAGTCAGTTCTTCGCTGACAGTACTTTAGAGTTTCTAGTTTTTCACTGCTATTTTTTGTTTGTTTATTTTGTTTTTTTGAGATAAGGTCTCACCATGTAATCAAGGCTGGCCTTAAACACATGGCAATCCTTCTGCCTCAGCCTCCTGAGTGCTGTGATTATGGGCAGGTGCCACCATGCCTGGTCCTATGGCTATTTTCTTGTTCCTGTCCTGTTATACCATGTGCTAATGTTTCTCAGAGACATGGAGAAGTAGAATTGTTGGGTCAATAGCTATGAATGTCTTTTTTATTTTAATAGACACTGTAACTTAAAAAAATACATATATACACACACACACACACACACACACACACACACATATATATTGTTTGCAATGCTAGGGACTGAACCCTAGGCCTTGCACATGGTAGGTGTTATGGTTTGTGTTTAAATGTCCCCTCAAAGCCTCATGCAGTCATGGGGGTGCTTTCTAGGGTGGTTGAGCCTAGTGTTTGTGATTGGTTCCTTGTCTAGCACTGGGATTGGCAGTGTGAGTGCTGCACTTGCCCAGGGGTGGGGACCAGGCATACAGGATAGGGGAGGGGAGGCGGTGTGTTCTTCACTTTTGCTCTTTTTGCTTTTGTTACTTGCAGCCACCATGAACAGTTGCCCCTTGGCCATGCCACTCTGCTTTGAAACTAGCTGAGTATGGACTGAAACCTCCAAAAACTGTAAGGTAAATTAAACCTTTCCTTCCTTAATTTTGGGCATCAGGTATTTTCGTCTCAGCAATGAGAGACAAGTAATCAAGACAGTAGATAAAACATACCACTGCATACACCCTTAGTGACACTGCATAACCAGCTTCTGAGTTAGTTTACCAGTTTGTACTGTTTACTTTTAAAAATTGTATTTATTAGCCTGACAGAGTGGTACATACCTGTAATCCTAGCACTTGGGAGGCAGAGGCAAGAGGATCACTATGTAGTTCAAGCCCAGCATGGGCTTGAACTACATAGTGAGACCTCGTCTCAAAAAAAAAAAAATTAAATTTATTTTAACTAATTAATAAAAATATAAAGATTGTACATATTAATGGGGTAAAGTATGTTTTAAAATATGTAGACACTGTGTAATCTTTAATTCAGATAAAACATAGCTACTTTTCCAATCATTTAACTTTTCTGCATAGTTAAAAAACTTTCAAGGTCCTTTCTTCTAGCTTGTTAAAATGTGCCATGCATTATCGTCATCTATAGTCACCAGAGTGTGTGTAACACACGGGAACTCATCCTACCTGACTGTACACTGAAAGCAGGGGTCAGCACCTGAGAATGAATCCCCTTCAGCACACCAGGTTCCCAGACGCTGTCTCGCCGACCTGCTTTGTGTCTTGTGCTGACACCTCACTCCTGGGTCTTTAGGCAGCATGGGGAACCACGAGCCAGAGTCAGCCTCAATGCCCTGTAGTAATACCAGCTTCTGCAGGGCACAGTGGTGCACGCCTGTGAGGCTAGCACTTGGGGCGCTCAGGCAGGAGAAGCGCCGTGAGTTCGAGGCCAGCCTGGGCTGCACAGTGAGGTCAAGGTCAGCCTGAACTACATAACGAGACCTTGTTTTTGTTTTTTGTCTTCTTCTTTTTAAATCAACTTTTTCAGCTCCCTTAAAGCAATTCTTTTTACTGTAGTCTGTTTCAAAAATGCTCCAGTGAGCTTTGTGAGTGAGGCATCTCATTTATTTATCTATTTAAACAGAGGTGTTCCAGTTTTAATGGGCTGGGGGCTCATGTGAACCTTCTTTAAAGGGGCAGTTACTGTAGCTAATGCAACACAGACAAGAACTGGAGGCAGAGTGAGGCATTTTCCATCTGCTTTTTCAGAATGAATTCTACCAGTTTTGCGAGGTGGGACATAGAACAAGCACCTAGCACCAGGCAGATGGCTCTGTCCTTTGTGTTTCCCACGGAGGCTGTCCTCTCCCCCTTGGTCTTCCACAGGGAGCAAATCTGAAGGACGTTGAGAGGAAGAAAAGTCCTCTCATCCTGATGCTGTCGCCTCCCCATTTCATTTTCCTTGGGGCTTGGAAAACGCTTGAGACTGAAAGATGCTACAATTCAGAAGCAAACATCATCTGACCTGGAAAGTCTAAGACCAGAACTTCCCAGGACCAAACTGTTTAATTCCTGGCATACTTTGGTGTCTGGTAGAACAAATCCTTTCTCATTTTTCTTTTTTTTAAACCTTTCTTTAGTGATTACTTCTGTAATCCCAGTGATTGAAGGCTGAGGCAGGAGGACTGCTAGAGTTGGAGGCCATCTTGGGCTACACAGTGGATTCAAGGCCAGCTTGACCTATATAGCAAGACCCTGTCCCATAAAAATAACAATTTTTTTAAAAAAAATTAAAACAAAAAAACAAAATACAACTTTCTGATAAGGTATGATCATATATTTATTACTTTAAATATACTTTATAATTAGTTTATAAAGATGAAAAATGGTATTAGGACTTTTAGTTTCTTGGTATGGGGAATTAACTCAGGACCTGTATTTCTGAGGCAGGCACTTATGCTGCTGAACTATATCCGCAGCCCAGAACTTTTATTTTGTTTATATTATATCTATAGATCTACTTGGAAAGAATGTTTAGTATATGTGCTGCTGAAGTGAGCACCGAATTAATGTTTATTATATTAAGTCATCTCAGTCAGAAAAACGGTATCCTTCATTTTTTAAATCTTTTGTGTTTTCTAGTAAAGCTCTAGAGTTGATTTCATCCATGTCTTTCTGCTTTTTCATTTAAAAAATGCTTTAATTGAAAATATTTATTTAATAAATATTGCCAAAGTCAAATGGTTTTACACACACACACACACACACACACACAGAGAACAGAATAGAACAGAATTGTACTAAGAAATTCTACAGAAGTAGTCATGACTTCTCACCATTGGAAGAAAACTATTTCTAGAAACTTCTACCTTTGGGAGGTAGACTTTGAAATTCTCTGTCCCATTGGAATAGATATTACTTAGCATCTTTAAGTTTATTTAGATGGAAATTTGATTCTCAGACCCTTCTAAATAATAGACCAGTTCAACAATTGTTCTTTCATCACAGGAGACTTAGTATAAGATTATTAATGTGGAATTAGCCAGATTAAAAATATTCCCATGAGATCAATCAATGAATCTCTCTTTAAAGTATTACAGGGTACTACATGCTGTAGATTGTAGGAAAGAAGCAAGTTCCACTATGGGTGATAACACTACGATTTATTTCATTTTCTTTATAATATCCTGAATTTTTAAACAATCTCAAAAGTCATTTAAAAATGCCACCAGAACACAAATCATTTTATCCAGTGCAGTGTTTCATCTTTCTCCCCAAGGCATTTCTGGATGAGTCTCACCTACATTCCTTGTTTTGTTTGTTGGTTTTGTGAGATGGGGTCTCACTATGGAGTCCCGGTTGGCCTCAAACTCACAGCAATCCTCCTACCTCGGCCTCCGGAATGCTGGGATAACTGTGCGCCACCATGCTAGGCTGTTCTTATTTTCCTGATGTTGTTTTGCATTTTCGTCATCCCAGTTAAAATGACAAAATCCATATTTTTCTTGGGGACCCTGTCTGGAACTGCCATTCCAGACTCAATAAATCTTCATCCTAAAAGTCTGTAAACACTGGGTTGTCATTCTGCCCAGAACCCAGAAAATGGCAAGCAATAGCCCAAGGGTGCGAGGACTTTTCTTCTTCCCAGTATTCCTCAGATTTGCTCCAAAATTTGGATGCAGAATTAATTGAAACAACTGTATAGTATTTTTCTAAGTAGAACCGAATCGCTCTCCTGAATAAGACCATTTGGTAGGTTGGTCACTCTGGGAGTCATGCACTTCTTGAGCCCTTGCCCAAACCCTTAGGGTGGCATCAGGTGCCACTGTTGACTTTGAACTCACTATTTGACCCAGGCTGGTCTTGAACTCACAGTGATCCTCCTCCTTCAGCCTCCCCAGTGCTGGGATAATTGCAACTTCAGATCTTTATTTAAATGGGACCAGAAGTTGCAGCAAAACTAAAGCAAGTTGAAAACCCAAAAGAAGAGTCAGGGCTGGGGGTTTAGCTCAGTGGCATAAGCACCTGCCTGGCAGGCACAAGGTCATGAGTTCGATCCCTGGTACAAAAAAAAAAAAAAATCTCAAAAGCAGAGTCAGGGAGGGGGGTCTCTCTTTACAATTCTAGCAAGTCCCAAATGTTCAGGTAAATCTCATTTGCTGGTTCCCAAACCCTCCTAGGAAGTCTTAACTTAAAAAGAATTAAGATCTTTTTAAAGTGTAAGTAAGATAAGTGAAAACAGAAATTAAGGAGAATTAGGCATCAAATTTGCTTTTTCCTCTTTAAACCTCTTACCATGATTTCCAAACTGGGAGTTACAACTTAATTTTGAGATCAATCCAGGTATTAGGGATTTGAAAGAGATATTCTTGCTCTCCTTATTTTATTATGGAGTTCAAGTTCTGTTAAATCTATGAAAATCAATATGGAGTGTATGTTTTATGTGACATTTCCATCCAAAGTATCGTATAGAATATAGGGCAGATATAACAGGGCAGCCAAGCACATGTAATGTACCCAACAAATCTAAAGCACTCCCACATTGATTTTTTTTTTTTTACAGTTTTTTAGCCTCTAGTCACTAAACAGGGAAAATGGCTCACTTTCAAAGCATGGGATACTTAAGCCTACGAAATGGTCATCTCCATGCCCTCTAATTCAGGACTGTCTTTTTGTGCTTTTCTTGATGGGCTTTTTTAGGTCATTCAAAAAATGCTTGTCTTCTTGAAAATGTTATGACAAGAAAATAAAACGTTTTTAAAAATATTCTGATTTGTTGATTAATTTTTGCGGCTAAAATTATATTATACTACTGTTGTTTTTAATGTTTTAACTATTCCCAAATGCAATTATCTTAAAATAACTATGAAGAGAAAATCATATATAACTCAAAAGACAGGCTTTCATATTGGATTAAAGTACCTAATTTAGTAACCAGAATAAAAGGGACATACAGAAACCATTCTGAGACTGTAATTATAACTTAAGTCACTATTAAAATGACATGCCTATATATTTTCAGTTTAAAATAATTAAAGCTCCCCCCCTTAATGCTTTCACTTACTAAATGAGACAGTTGTGAACTTATGAGTTCATGCATACACAAAAAATATTCCACGGCATTTACCTTCCACGCAGGACAAAAGGGATCAGTCTACATTGTTTGGATCGGTGTAAACAAGTGATATTGGATGCTCTGCACCTCATCTCCTTCACCAACTACAGACTGGTTTGCATTTTAACTGGAGTAGCCGACTGTGAAATATGGTCAGATTAATATTTGAAAATCCCAATAATGGTAGGACAGAGATGCTTAAACATAACCAAGCCTGAGGGACGTTGTGTGTCTCCGGAAGTAGCTGCCTCCTCCTGTTTTATTTACTCTTAAGTATCATTAATACCAAAGATATATAACCTTTGGTGCTAATATGTCACTCTCGCTCTCTTCAGGTCTTCAGTGGTTGCATGCTTATCTATTTCAGTCAAATGTATTTCTTATCAAAAAAAAAGAGAGAGAAGCCTGACAATACGGTGTTATCGAATTTTTTCAGCTGAGACCCACATGTCATTCAGCATTCAGACATGCTTGCGCTTGATTGATGGATGGGTTTGTGACAAACAGAACTAGGATCAACAGCTCTGCACCTTTTCTCCCATCAGAGACCAGAGTAAAGCACAACTCTGTAACAATAGCGGGATTAGGGATGCATTAGCTTTCCATCGACCAAAGCCATCCATTCCCATCAATAGCTCACACGTAATAACCTGAAGCAATGATAAGGAAACAAAAGAAGGAGAAAAGGGACAGGAGAAAACAAATCAATAAAAGAAGGGAATGCCTGCAAGATGCGCTGTCCAAATGAAGATTTTTTTTTTCTTTCTTGCATTGCTGGACTAATGTCTCTGGATGTGGAAACAGTAGCTCGTTCAGAGCTTTGACAGGGGAGGCAGATAGACACGTTATTACACACGGCCTTGGACTCTGCAGATGGGTATTTAGAATGGGTCTGTTCTTGGCATGTTGTAGAATTTATCATTACCTGGTGTTCCTCAAATTGCTCTTAAAGAGGAAGAATGTTGTCACCTGAATATCTGCATCTCTGTGGCGATAATTTTGTGATCACTGGACTAGGTATACATGATCTTAAGGTCCAAATCCTCCACCCCCTTTTAAAAATTTAAGTATGAAAATCCTAAGTGACTCATTTACTAAGATCTACATAAAGCCTATTTTTATCTTTTGTCAGAAGGAGACTGATACCCCTTTTACAAAAACCAGTACCTGCCTTAGGAGTGTCTTACTTTTCTTGCAGATCTTTTTTTTTTTTTTTTTGGTAAAATCTTTCTACAGAAAAATTTATCTTCATTCTCAATTCATAGACTATTTTGATGATAATTTCATCATTTTACCTACAAACAATGGACCGTTAAGCTTATTTATTCTGGGTTTTTGTTCCTTTTCTTTGGGGAGCTTTTGATTTTTGTATTACCTATCATATTTGTTCTAATTTCCAATTTATTCTAATTGGCTATTGAATGGGCCCGTGTGGCTTTCTCCTGGTGAGGAGGAACATTAGTGATATTTGTTCTTCTCCGGAGAAGAGGTATGGAAGGAGGAAAAGCCCAAGTTCTAATTGTGGTGCCATTGATCTTGGGAAAGGCCCTTCATCATTTTGCTTCAGTTTTCACACTTAGCATAAGAAGAGATTTATGCTGTCTAATTCATTACCATCACCGTCACCGCCACTTTTAATATTATCATTATTGTTTCCTGACACAGTGGAGGGCTTCACTGCCTAGCTAAAGTTTGCAAAGTGTTGAGAAGAAAAAGGCCATTTATTCTCCCTCCTTCAATTCCATGGGAAGACAGAAGGCTTGTCCCTTTATTTAAGTAAACACAGAGAGAAATTACTCCGACTCCACACAGAGGCGCAGGGAGTATGACATCTGACTTCTAAAGGTGAGGCCAGGGAAATGAAGAGATTAAAAGAGTTTTCAGATTAAAAGCAACTAAATCATGGTTAATTACTTCTGAGATTTCAGGTCAGGTAGCATTTCATATATGAAGGTGATCGAAATACACAGTGAATAAATTAAAAATTATTATAATAAAAGAAATTGCTATCTACCCCCCTTGAAATATACCCCCTGCTTCAAATATCCTGTCATGCTTGCACATTCTGAAGCAGTTCTGGAGTCCTCTTTTGTGTCTTCATGAAGTGTGATTAGAAAAATACGGTGAATCTGTTTTCACCTGCCATCTAATGGAAAGCCAAGCTGGTTGATCTCATTCCCTAGATCCAGCACTGTACAACCCATGGCTCTTCAACAAGATCAAAATGACCATGGAAGCTAAATATTTTGAATTGATTCAGGACACTGAGGGAATTACAGCCGTCCAACCAAACACACTTATGAAAGAATACTTTTAGGACAGCTCCAGGGAGTGGCAAGAATGATGGCATAAGTGTCTGAAGGAAGGTGGAGGATTCTGAGGGAGTTTAATGGTAATGTGTCTTTCACTGTAACAAATATTTAAAAATTTAAATGTTTACCTCACACACTGATCACATCTCCTATATCAGCATACTTGTCTTGAAAGCCTTTTTTTTTTTTTTTGGAAAACCTTTAATGCAAAAAACCTAATGAAAGGTACATGATATACCTTTGTTGGTCACAAATGTGACCTACTTTTTAAATGATATTGTTCAGTGGGTATTTACTTTCATCAACAAGACCAATCATGGGGCACTCCAAATAGGTGACCCCAAAGGGCACCCTGGGAAGCTGAATCTCTGACACCTAACTCTGACACTTCTGCATGAGTTACTTTCTTTGCACTGAACATACTCATTACTACTGGAATACCTGTTCCCTTAAAATTTAAAGCAGATGCTGCTTGTTGATTCTGGATACCTCATAACCAGAGGAGGAGGAGCTCTAGGCTTCCACAGGTCTACAGTTTTAGGGCACTAGTGAGGACATTAGAAGCTCCAATGGGTGTAAAACCGGAGCATGACCTTGGCTACGACTGCAAAGCATACGTAGGATGTTCTCAATGAATACCTTTGTCTTTTGGGACAGTCAACCTTCAAACTTTCTGTGAAAGCTTTCTACAGTGCTCTGACACCTACCAACCTATGCAGAGTTCTCTAATTTGATCCCATTTAAGGTAGGATATAAATGGAGATGTAAGGTTCACATGTATGCATGTGTACACACTTGAGGAGAAAAAATCAACTTCCCCACATGACAGGTGTGTACAGGGTAGGATCAAAAATATACTTGAGTGTTTACATTAAAAAATCTATTACAGTAAAAGACCCATGGCTGTTAATCCCCCAAAGTCTGCCTCCTCCTTTCAAATGTACTTGTCCTGTCATGCTCACCACTTTCTGGAGCAGTTCTGGCAGTGTTCCTTTGTGAGGGTCATTAGTCAAGCTGTCAGGGCTGCCTTGGCTTCCTGAATTGCTTCAATCTGCTTTCGTATCTGAGCCATTTTGGCTTTAGGGAAGAAGGCACATGGTGAATTATCTGGTGAACAGGGTGCAGGAGGACACACGACACTGTTTACAAACATGCATTTCTGTCTGATGCCACAAATGAACACCGTTCGCCTTACTTTTTTATATATCACTTTCTAGCACTGCTTCAGAAAATGGCATGAACAATAGAATGAATGGGTTCCCAGTGAAAGGACATATTCAGAGGGGAATTCAAGGCAGAGTGTGTTTCTTTCTGTGTGTTTTTAAACACTCACTGTATATTTTTGTCAGAGCTTGATTTTTTGGATGGTGCTTGATCGTATGTATACGCTGTTTTCTTGATATGCTGTGTGTGTCTTCTAGGAGACAAGAAGTCCCTGGAGATAATATTTGTGTCCTGACCAGGACAAATATATGTAACTAACAGAGGCCCATAATCCATTTCCATACATATTCCACAGATAGTAATTCTATGGAAAAGAATATATATGTGTTTTCATGAGGATGAATACACATACTTTTCTGCAAGAAATAAAAAGTAATCTCTGTTTTGTACACACTCACACTAAATATTAGACATGGAACATAATGTTAAATTGAAAAGCTTATTTCTCTGTCTCTCTATAACACAATAGTAGCCCAAAGACAAAGTATGTGATGATTGCTGTAGTTCCCTTTATAAAATTGACACTGGTCTGCTGAACTGAAACTGTACACCAACTCAGGTTATATCTGAATGTAAAGATAAGACCCTTAAAATGTGTTATTAGGGGCCAGGGATTTAGCTCAGTGTCTTAAGCACCCGCCTGGCAAGTGTGAGGTCTCAAGTTCAATCCCCGGTACCCCTCCCAAAATGTGTTATTAGTACACAAATTATAAAACAGCGTTCCTACAACTTTCAATATTTTTTTCTCCCTCCTTCTGTACCAAATACCAAATTTCCTCTTGTTTTCTTTCCTGTTCACCAAGGTTCAGAGTTGCTGTCTGTACAGCATGTTCACAAGCTACTCCCTGTGGGACTACAGTTTCTGTCTGCGCATCACTGTAACACAGCCTTGCCCATCAGAGCGTGTGGTTTCTGTGGGTGCTTCTGCACTTCGTGGGTGGAGTTAAATTGCTGGGATAGATATTATAGATTGAATGTGTCCCTCCACACCCAAATTTCTATATTAAAGTCCCAGTGACTCAGAATGTGGACTTACATGGAAACACTATTATTGCAGATAGAATTAAGTTAGGACAAATCACACGGGAGCAAGCTGGGCCCCCATTCCAATGTGACTGGTCTTCTATAAACCGCAAATATGGACACAGTTATCTCCACGGGGAGAATGTTACCAAAGATAAAGGCAGGATTTAGAGGAAGGCAGCTGAAGATGGCCAGTTCACCACCATCTCTCCACTAGGAGAGAGGGGTAGAACAAATATGCGCAGATTTCCGAAGGAATAGACCCAGCTGAGACCTGAATCTCACATACCTAGTCCCCAGACGTGAGACACAGTGGATTTCTGTTGGTTAAGCCACCGTTTTGTAGTACGCTGGTACCACTGTCCTCGCAAACTAACATATCACATGATCCGCAAAGTCTGTCATACTACCTGGTCATTGGCAGAAAAAATGGCCAACTCCTATTGTAAAGCATGAGTTTGTGATCTTGTGGAATTCAGACTAAGAATTAGTTACAGAAACTTAATGGTGGGATACAGATCATGCTTCCTAAGACCTGGCTGCTTTCAGGGCAAAGTAAAAATTATGTGTGCTGATTTTGTTGGTAGGTACATTTTAAAATACATAGACACAGAGTTCAGGTCTTTGGATATTCTGAGTTTCTATGAAGAAATATCTATATGCACCAATGCTGTAACTCAGTGATAGAGTGCTCACCAGAATATCTGAGGCTCTGTCTTTGATCTCAACATTGCAAAACAAAACAGGAAACATAAGTGGAAGCAAGTGGAGAAATCGATGAACAGCTTAAAAATTACTTTGGCCTGAATTTGTGAAATCACAAGGTCAAAATTGTCATTTGACTGAATTTAGACTTTCCAAATCTGAAAGCTGTTAATCTTAGCTGTTTCCTAAGGCCCAACATTGGCCTTAGCAAAACAATTTCTGGTAGTTTGAAGCTCATTAACAGTCAAAAATCCTTTTATGAGAAATTTCAATGATTTGTGTGTCAGTGGAGCACAAACATCTGGCTTACATTTCTCTTGAAATGTGTGTAAGGTTACAATTAAAGGGCTGGCTGCTGGGGGAAGGTCATCATTTGGCAGGAAGATGCTTGGTTTTGCTGATTCTATTTATAAAGAAGATGGAGACATTTTTGTCTTCCTCAAAAAACATCTCAATCCTTTGTTTTGTAATTAATAATCAGAAAGGAGAAACCAATTTCTTGAAACATTTTCTTGACGCATAACGCATGATCAAAATTATGAAAGAGGTGAGGGAAATGAGAAGATGCCTGGAGAGTTTTCTTAGTTTTGAGAAAGAGTCCAAATGGCATTAAGGGACTAGATGTCCTTAAACCCTAACCCTTCCAAAGGTGGTCTTCAGCTGCATCTGCATAGCTGGAGAGCCTGTTAGAAATACAGAATATCAAGCTGCCTCTTGGACCTAAGGGGTAGAAGTTTGAGATTTTAGCAGCATCTTTAGGTAATTCATGAGCACATTAAAGTTTGAGAAGCACTAGTCTGGGAGCACTGGCGAAATGCTGAGACATGGACCACTGAGACAAACTTCAGCCAAGTTTTGCTAGTTCTCCACCTCGCTGCACGGTAACTGAAGCTGTGAGCTTGGCTCTTCTGGCCCCTTTCCCTCATTCTTGGGGTCTTCAGTAGAGAGCAGAGCTCTTCTCACGTGTCAGTCACATTTTGAGGTGCTTTACACATATTAAATTACTTAACCCTTGAAATAAGCTTATGAGTTAGCACTGTTAACTTTCCAGTTTGCCAGATGGGGAAACTGAGGCATACAGGAATAATTTGACTGAAGTCAGGCAGCTTCTACATGATGAAGCCTGAATTTAGACTAACATACACTTGTTCCAGAGCTCATATTCTTAAGTACTAACCTCTCATCCTATTGACTTTCTCTCTCACGTGGATTATGAGAATCTCACTCTCAGCAGACTCAGTAAAATCAGTGGTAAGGAAGACATCGTTTCGTAGAACTAACAAGTAGTTCCAAGTATTTTGAAAGTAAGAGAGGTATTTTGTGTTGTGAACTATTTCTTATTTATTTATTTCCAAATCCATTTTATTACAAGGATAAGAAGAAAAAGGAGAAGAAGAAGAAGAAGAAGGAGAAGAAGAAGAAGAAGAAGAAGAAGAAGAAGAAGAAGAAGAAGAAGAAGAAGAAGAAGAAGAAGAAGAAGAGAAGGAGAAGGAGAAGGAGAAGGAGAAGGAGAAGAAGAAGAAGAAGAAGAAGAAGAAGAAGAAGAAGAAGAAGAAGAAGAAGAAGAAGAAGAAGAAGAAAAAGAAGAAGACTACAACAAAATTTTAAAACTTTAATAAAGGGACAACAATGGTACATATATTTTGCACTATCCATGAACTATTTCTTATACCTCCCCAAGTCATTAGCTAGAATTCTAATATGTATTAGCAATAGAGACAGAGAATGGAACTTAAACTAGACTTTAAACTGCTCACAGTCCTAAGTAAATGTATTTTGACAGACTGGAAACCTAATCTTATATTCATTTCAGTTCCGCTGCTGCAGACAGAGTTCTGTTTTAGCACTGTTCTTGTAAAATGCTAATCTTGTCATTTGTTTGGATGCATCTGGATCCCCTGAGGGCACTTTATGGCATGGTACTCAGAATTCATTTCATGGAAATAGGATGGTGCCACGGGATCAGTTCCCACCATATCCAAGCCTTAACAGCTACAGAGGACTCAAGGCTTCATCTAGACTGTTTTCCAGGACAGAGGGGAAGGCAGCTGTCAGACTGTGAAATCAGGGAGCTGGGCCCTGGTTTAATCAGATTTATCCATCCAAATCCTTGCTTTACTTAGTAAAATCACTCAATCCTCCACGTGTCTCAAATGAGATGTATGATATTACATACATCTTGGTGGAAATCCATCCACATACTCATGCCCTCTCTCAGGGGAATGAATTTCAAGCATTAGCAACCAGATAAGGGTTTATTTACATGTGTTTTGGAGAGGTTCATTAAAATTACACCGCATCCTAGGCTGACCCTGAGGTAAGTTTTTGGTCAGGTGGGAAGGAGGAGAAGGGGAATTACTTGAGGAGGTAAAAATGGATCTATTCATTCCTCCAAGTAAGATAAGCTTCCTATCTACTTCCTGAGATCTGGTCCCTAACACAATTAAGAGTCTCTACAGGATGGGAAATGCTGGTATAGAATACAGAACACCGTACTTAGACCCTGAACACTAAAATGCAGCTCTGGGCTTGGGCGAGTGTGAAAGTCAGCTTGCAATTACTGTAACAAAATATCCAGGAATAACTACTTAAAGGAGAAAAGTCTATTTTGACAGCCCATGGCTAGACAGTTCCATTGCTGTGGGCCTGAAGTGAGGCAAATGTCACAGTGGAAGTCACCGTGGCTGTCATTTGCTCAACCACAATGGAGTGGTGAGCAAATGGGAACCAGGAAGTGGAGAGCCAGGAAATCTGGCACCATGGAGAAGACCAGACAAAAGCAGAGGAATTCTCACAAACCAGGAAGAAACTGAGGAAAAGAAAAAAAAATAAAAAAAGAAGAAGCATGGATGGAGGACTGGAGCTGGGCACACTCTGGTAGCTGTGCTGAGTGAGTCTTAGAGTTGGGTGACTCACAATCGAGCTAAGGTCGCATCCCTGCTGAGACTGGGGTTGGTGAGCCCGAGACCTTTGGCAAAAAGAAGCGCCGCAAGGGAAGTGGAGACGGCGAGCCGAGTTGCATGGACTTTGGTAAGAGTGCTGGGAAGTGGATTTCCCCGAGAGAGATGACATACTGGATTTGGGCAGGACAGGCTTGAATCAACGGCTGAGGTGGCTTCAGTAGGTGGCTCCTGGCCTGAAGCAGACTGGTGGGATCTGCTTGGGCTGGGCCAGGCCCCTGGTTGGGACCCAATAGGCAGGGGCGAGGCTGTCCCGAACCTGTGACATCTGCAGGGCATAGACTAAGGTGTTGAAGACACTCACTGGTTGACTGGCTTAGAAGGGCAGGGCCAGCCCACATCACCCCTATGTGCACCTCACAGATCAACAGCAAACTGGAGAGGGCAGCAATCCCCTAGCCAGTACGCTGCAGAGGGACTGTAAGCAATACGAAAAGGTCCTGAGACCTCCACCATTCACCTGTCTGACAGAAACCAGAAACATGACAAGACAGAGAAACAACAAAAAGCCTCCAACCACTGATCCAGGGAAAATAATCCCAGGAGAGGTAAATACAGAGGAGATTGAGGGCAGCAAACTTGCAATATCAGACATGGCCTCATCAGAAATAAAGAAATACTTCTGTGACCTCATTTATGAATTTAAATCTGAAATTCTAACTCAGGTAAAGCAAGATATAAGAAGATTAATAAAAGAAATGCTGGGTACTCCTCATGAAGAAATAAATGGAAGAATGAAGGAACCCAGAGAAAGGAGAGAAGCCTTTGATGAAGAATATAAACAAAATCTAGAATACATAAAACAGATCCAAAGAGAATATCAGGAAATTAAAAACTCCACTGAAAGCTGGCAAAACTTCTTAACAGAAACTAAAGACAGACATTCAAAACTTGAAGATAGATTTGCAATGTATGGTCATGAAAGGAAGGATCTCTTAAAAATAACAGGGAACCAGGAAGTAATGATACAAAGGCTAGAAGACGACAAGAGGATTTATAACTTAAGAATAATAAATGTGAACAAAGAAATAGGGACAAATACAAATGAAATAAAGAGGCTATTCACAGAAATAATTAAGGAAAACTTCCCAAACATAGGAAATGGAAGTGATGTTCAGATATATGAGGCATACAGAACTCCAGCCAGCTATAACCAAAACAGATCTACACCCAGATATATAATAATCAGGATCCCAGAAATCCATCACAAGAACAGAATATTAAAAGCAGTCAGAGAAAAGAAACAGATTACCTATAAAGGAAAACTCATCAAATCACAGCGGACTTCTTGATGCAAACTATCAAATCAAGAAGAGCTTGGAGTGAAATAGTCCAAGCCCTGAAAGAAAATAACCTCCAACCCAGACTGACATACCCTGCAAAACTGTCTCTCAAAATTAATGGAGAGACAAGATATTTCCACAGCAAAGAGGAACTGGGGGAGTTTGTGACCACCAATCCAACCCTGCAAAGAATACTGAAGGACATTCTAGAGAGAGAGAAGAAAATCACCAGGATTCCAGGAACAATGGCAGAAAGGCCTCAATGAAAGGGGCAGACAGTGGAATGAAGGAGAAAAGTAAACAACAATGACAGAAAAATAACATAGCAGAGATGAGGCAGAGAAGATTGGCTATATCGCTGTTTTGTCTTGACTGATTTTATTCAAATCTGGTATGCTTGAGGGTGTCAAGTCTGGGAGTAGGGGCAACTACTCTGGGGATGGCAGGATTCAATAGGATAGCCATTCTGATTTGATTATTAACTGCCTTTGAAGTCCTATCATGTCTCCACTGTTTGGTTTTTATTAATAGTGCTATGTACTACTAAGTTTAATTATACTACGCCTGATGATATAGAAAATTTTATTGAAAATAACAGGAGACATCATGGTGACTACTGAAAATCACCTAGTATTGGGGTTTTACATGTCCTTCTCATTTCGTGTTTCTCTAGAAATTTGTATTGTTGACTTGTTTTGGTTTGTTTTTCCCTCTAATACACAAAGGCTAGGTATGCATGTAGAGACTTATACATATGTAGAACTTCTAAACAGTTTACAAGAACTGATTATAGTTATTGTAAAAAAAGAGAGAGGAAAGGAAAGTATTCTAAAGGATATAACTGCATGTATGTTTAAGTGTGTAGGATTGATAACCATATTACTAAGTTTTTGTTGGATAGATGAACATAACTGATTGTAGTCTCACTGTTTAAATGTCTACTCTGTATGCTTACTTTTGTAACTTGAACAACTACTTCTAAGAGGAAAATATGTAATTGTCAGCTAGTGATTTCTTACTGGTTTTTGTTTGAAATTTTGTATTATTTCTACCCTCTTTCTGTTTCATTTATTTCTTTAAAAAAAACCCAAAAAAACAGGTAAGTTACTTTAACCATACTAGAAACCAGGGTTAATGATTTTTACGTGTGAGAATTAAATGTTACCACTTTGCAAATTCCAGCTTGATGCCTGGTATATTCAAAATGTTAAGATATGTTCATTTTTTTTTTTTTTTTTTGCTTTCTTGTGATTTGCTCTTTTGGGACTTGGGATCTCTATCCCCAGTTTTTCTTTTGTGCTACTGTGGACTGAGCCCAGGCGCTTTGCACTGAACCATATCTCCAGCCCTTTTCTTTATTTTTATTCTTATTTTTTTGAGACAAGTGCTTGATGTATAGTTCTGGCTGCTCATGAAGTCACTATGTAGTCCAGGCTGGCCTCAAACTCATGGCAATCCTCTTGCCTCAGCCTCTTCAGTGCTGGGATTACAGGCCTGCACCACCATGGTCATCTTTTACAATCTCTTTTCAGGGTAAATTTATAGAATAGGTGATTCTGCCCTCTGTGCTCAGCATTTTAATGCACATCCTAGAGACCTTCCTCTCCAAGACTCCTGGAATACCGAGAGCCTGTTCTCAGAGTCCTGTCCTGGTTTTGGTTTCCCTAACCTTACCCCCTATTGTAAGAGTCTTGCCAACTTTATATCCTGTGTCTTAGAAAGCCTGGAAGCAGCTAAAAGATCAGCAGAATGTTGACTTGTGGGGACCAGAGAACTCAAGTGCCAATGAATAGGATCCTGTGTATGTGTGTTTTAGGGAGATACTACTGAATTTAGTAACACAACAATTTTACTAAATGCAGTACTTTTAGTTACTTTCTTCATTTAATCCTTCCATCAGTTTTGCAAATGAGAAAACTGAAGCTCAGAGAACTAAAGTAACTTTCCTCAAATTATACAGTTAGTATGCAGCTAAGGCAGAGAAAATGCTACTCACTGAAACATATTTCTCTTAGTAGGCATTTGGGAAGATGACACCTCCCAGCCTCGTCTGTGGTTTGTGTGGGGCCTTAGAATTGGGTGTCAGCCAATGGAACTGGATGGAAAGTTCTTAAGTCATTTGCAGGAGTGGCTGCTAGAAGAGTCCCTTCAATTTTGGCTTTTCTGCCCAGGGCAACCTTGGAAGACATGTATTATATGGCAGAGGTTAAAGATAGACAACCCAGTCTTTACGGCATAATCTTGCTGAATATTTTGGGGCTAGCAGAGTGACTGAATTGTGTTTCAGAGCCTAGTTGTTTGGGAATCACTGTTTCAACACGCTGCCAGCCTTTATTTTGAAAGTGATGATCCATTCTGGAGAGGGGATAAAATGCAAAGTGAGAAAAGTAAAACTGTGTTTTGGTTACGAAAAAAATACTGATTACGATTTCCAGATGAATTATCACATAATTACACTTTGAGAAAAGTAATGATTAACAAGAGATACGCTTGATTTCATCTTAAAGTTGACTTGATATGTAACAGGTGTGATCAAAAGCTAACAGCCACTCCCTATGTCAGTATTTAAAGACATATATTTGATGGCCATAGGTATCCTAACAAATGTTTGCAATTGTCATGGCTTAGATCTCAAAGATTATCCAAAAGTCTTATGTTTGGGAGCAGGGCCTGGTCAAAAGGGTTGGTCACTGGGGCATGAGTTGGAAGGATGTGTTCTCTTCCTTGCCTTCTCCCATATCTCTACTTCCTGTGACATGAGCAGCTTTCCTCTGCTGCACTATCCTGCCATGCCATTTCTGCCTTGGAACCTGCCGACCACTGACTGAACCCACTGATGCTGTGAGTCCAAATAGTTTTCCTCCTTTACATTGTGAGTATTGGGTATCTTAATACATTGCTATTAGGATACACAGTTATAAAATACTTCTATGTCAAAAAGTAAAGAGAAAAGAAGTGCAGGAATGTAAAAGGAAGGAAGGAAACATGTAAGAAAGCCAGTAATAATATACAAAAGGTAGGTATTGGGTGAGGGGAAATATCTAATACAGTGTTAGAAATTTAGAAGAACATGGGTCACGAGGGAGCAAATGTTGAAGCAGGCTGTCCAACAATTTCTGGTCATGATGACCCTTAGTCTGACCTGTTACACTCAATTTTAAGCCATAACAAAACAATTTTACACAGACACTGCAGAGGTGATTGGAAGCAACTTCAGACTTATCTAATATTTTATTTTCAGTCATGTGATTACTAAGAGACCAGTTTTATCATCTATGTCACATGATCACAAAGATCTCAAGAACATTGTTTGGAGGTTATATAAGACACTTACAGTGACAATTATAATAATCGCATGCTTGAAAAATTGGAATTATTCCTTTCATCAGAGGGGAATTTCCAGCTATCAGAAAATTCAGACCTTTTTAAGGAACTCAAACACAAGGATGAATTTTTATCTAATAAGGTAAACTCATATGGTGACACCTTTTATGTATACACCTTTTAAGTGTATCAACTGGTTTAATTTGCACAACAATTTTTGAAGAAGTGGAGGCCACAGAGAGGTTAAATAATTTCTCCAGCTTGAAAGAGGAAAAGCAAGCCGGTTTGGTTCTGAGCCTACGCCCTTTAACCACCCTTCACACGCGACTGCCTCACGATATTACCTCTATTGTGCTTACAGAGGGCCACCGTTGAAATATGCTCAAGATTTCTTCTTTTCCTTTTAAATCTACAGACAACTTCATGGATAAGTCAGTGTGGACTTTCACAAAACCTGTATTTTGCTGATGTTTTGTGTTTAAGCCATTAGGGTCATAATCTTGCTGCTACAGATGTTGGAAGAAATTTAATGAGCAACTTACTAGGCAGGCTGTTCCAAAAGAGAGATTTTGCAAAGCAAGTGGAAGTTTTAACTTGTTGGCAAACATTATAACTGACACAGAAGAAAATGGAAAACTGTAGAGAAATGGTAATGCAATCCCCGTTAGAGGGTATTGTTTGCTGAGACTCTTCTGTGAGTATAAAGTTTTACAACATTGTTTCTTGTATTTCAAAAGAATTCTACAAGGTATCTACTAATTGCTTAATTGAAATTCAAATACCATAGGCTGTAAATTGCATAATTAATGTACTAGTAAGGAACAAAAAGTACCGTCAAGTAAACTTTAGGATGATAATTTATACCCCAAGATGCCCCTTCAAGATCTGATCTTTCAATAAGATGGTTTACACTGGCCAACTAAGGCAAGAAAAGAAAACGCATCTCAACTTTATTTTCAGCTACGTAGGCAGCTTCAACAGACAGCTTTCAAGTGACCATTTCTATTTCTTTGTGCTGGAATCATCCATTCTAGCTCATAATGAAAAAGAACATTTTTCTTCACACAAAATGAGATCTTTGTCTCTGAAGACTTTGCTTGGCTTGCTGCTTAGTTCTCAAACAAAATACAATGTCGTCTACTTTTAATAGCTCAAGATGTTTCATAACCATGGCGTGGTCTGAGATTTGAGGAGCAAATGAGACCACACGAAGCTTAAAGCAGCACGGACGAGTTCATGAAAACATTTTCAGCAATAAAGACCCACAGAGAGAAAAACAGAAAATGCATACATACTCGGCTCAGAATTCCGGTTTTTTCTTTCCCAGGAGGCAAGAGCGGCTTTAAAACCTCGCCTTCCTCTTGGGGTTATGCATGTACAGCACACAGCTTCGTTCCTGCGCTGAGAGCACTAACAGCCATTGTTTCATGATGGTCTCTTGAGGCTACAGGGAAAGGTTATTGGTAGTCTAAAAGAATAGGTTTAATATAGGCACTTAATTTTCTTTCCATATACTTCCTGATTAAAACAAGCTTTGCCCCATCTTCTATTTTTCCTTTAAAAACCTTTCCCCCCCCCCACATTAGTGGAACAATGTATGGATTATAGCTGTGACTTTGGCTTAGATGTACCTTGGGTCCGTCTCTTGTACCATGTCCAGACACAGAGTTAATTTTGTTTTTTTAAAAAAACTTGGTTTTTTGTTTTCCAAAAAGTTAAAGTAAATGTTAATGTAGCTTATTGAATATAGTTGTCTTCTTTTATTTTATTTTATTTTTTCCTTTTGGGGGCTCGGTTTGAACCTAGGCTTTATACATGCTAAGCTTGTGGTCTACCATGATTTACACAGCCACCTAAGAGTTGATTTAAAATTAATTGATAGGACCAAAAAGTGTTCATCTCCTTACCAATTACTGAAGTCAACAAAACAATTATATTTTGAACTTTATATATAAATTCAACTTATAAAACTAGTTCTATCTGGGACATTTAGAATTAATCCTCTCATCCTTGATATTTTTGTGCTGCAGAAATAATATGCTTATTTGTTTCTATAACATTTTAAAATTTTTTTCTACTTATTTATTAAAAATACAAAGAAATAAGTCTCTCCAAGTCCAACTTCTGAGATTATCCTAGTTTGAATCAGTTAAAGGACCCACCAGAGAGTACAATGTGATTTCAAAACTATCAGTTGTTAAATATAATCTAAAGCTTTTTAAAAAAATACCATGTTAGTTTTTCATTATCTCTTTAAACAACACAAACTGAAACTAGGTAAAAAAAAAAAAGTGTGCTTTGATTTCAAGAGGGCTGAATATGGACAAATCTGATAAGGCTTAACAGTGACATACGTATATACCCAGAAAAGAAAATGTTAAAATGCTCACACCAGTTGAAGGTCTGGGCTTGGGTCCAGTGGTAAACACAACTAGTCTGAGTTGTACTAGGATTAAACAGTCAGTCCTCATCCATTCAATTTCACTGAAACCAACCCCTCCTTGTGCTGGATACTGTGTGAAATATTTTTTTATATGAGATTTTTTTCCCCCCAGTAACTGCGAATCAGGTATTATTGGCCCATTTGTCCACAGCACCGTGCCGCCATGTGGTGGAGCCTGAGCTTTGTGCTCAGGTCTCCGGCCTCAAGTGGTTCTTACTGTGCCCTTCTGAACCCTGGACCCCCATCCTCATAGAACTTAGACCCTAGTAAGTCATGAGACAGTGACAGAAGTAGAACATAAGAGAGAATGAAAAGCCACCGAGAAGAAGAAACAGGATATTAGAATACCAGGGAATCCTGTCCAGATACGCACGAGATGTGAGAAATCTGGGGCCTGAGAGGTGCCAGCAGGAAGAAGGTCTCCAGTCAGAGCCTGGAGGGCAGAAGGAACTTTCTGGAAGGGTGGGACTCCTACAGATATGATAAAGGATTGGGCGCAACAAAGGCAATCAGAAAGAAGAGAGAGGAAACTGGGTATGTGAGTGACACTTGTAACAAGAGGCTGGAGAGATGGCTTGTTCTTACCACCTGGAAGGTTTGAGAATCAAAGGGAAGAAAGAACTGGTGTGACCTTCCCCAGGGTCTGGGCGCAGGGGAAGCGCTGAGTGGAGGCAAGCTCTAGGAAGATTAGGGTGTGGGCCTCCAGGTGCTCGTGTTTTCAGTGATGAAGGCACGTGTTGCCATCTTCAGGTTAAGGATGAGGGAATGAAGGCTGGGTGGGGTGTGGTTGAGCAGCCTGAACAAGGCGATGGTAAGGGAAGAGCAAGGCCTGGTGAATGCAGCCCCTCGGCTCTAAAGCGCCTCTCTGCTAGGTCTAACAGCTCCAAGTGAGGCTGGTGGATGGACAGAGGGACCCATGACCAGGCCACCTGGGGGCTCGTGGTAAGGCGAGACCTGCTCAATCAGAACCTCATTTCCATGGGTCCCAGATACACGCTGAAGTTTGATAAGCACTTAGGTTGTGTGTTTTCCTTTTTGATGATGTACAGAATCACTGGAAAAATATTCAGCTGGCTACAAATCCTGCTCTTTGGGAGTACATTAAGTAGCTTCCTCCCACAAAAGGTAAAGACTTAAATCTGGGGGTGGGGGAGCCCTTCTGGATTTTACTCTCACTGCAAACAAATTAAAAATTTAAAAACCAAAATTTTAACCTAGCTGTATGCCCTTGAACAAGTCATTTAACCTCTCTGAATTGTGGTTTCCTCCTCTGCACAGTTGCTCTCTCAGAATCCAATATGAGCATATCTGTAAATACAGTTTTTACACAGTTTTACCATTATAATTATATTATTATAATGATATTTATCATTATACTATTTGTTATTATAACATAACATAATTGATTACATTTTAATATACTCATTCTAAATATATTGAAGCACTGCTATTAGGAGACATGTCCTTGAAATACTTTAATTTTAAAAAATAAAGGGAAAGGAAGAAAAAAAGGATGGGGAAAAAAAGGAGAAAGAAAAAAAAGTAAGACAGGGACAATATACAAAAGGTAGCTGAAGGAAAACCACCCTCACTGAAGCAGGGGCATAAGGAATTAATGAGCAAAACCCCAAGGAACAAAGGATTCTGGGAAAGCCAATTTCTGCCTCACGTAGGTGTTTTTGAAAATACAGAGTTCGCTCCACATGGAAGTGGGGAGAGTAGCCAGGGCTTGTGTGGTCTTGGCCCAAAGCAACAGATCTGACGTTGGTGAAGACATAAAAAAAATTTTTTTTAAGTCATAGAGTCATTTTAAAAATGAAAAACAGTTGATTTGATGAAAAATTACTGTAGATTTTTAATCTTGCAGCAGAGAAGACTATATAATGAATGAATAAGGGAACATTTGTTACCAATTTATTGTAGTTGCTACAGAAGCAAGAGAATCTTCCTCTGGCCAAGACAATGAAGGATATTAGAGACTGAATAAGTTAAGAAGAGATTAGGACTCCACATCCCTAGTTCTTTCGACATATATTTATTGAGAATTTATTTGTCAGGCATTGGGCTAAAGTTCTGTGCTCTCAAAGTGCATGAAATGTAATTACTATACTAACTAGCTAATAATTCAGCAGACAAAAAAAAAAAACACAAGTTACTATAATGCAGGCTAGAAAGTGAAAAGTCCTGTAGTTAAAAATTAGAGTACAGAAATTTGAAGGCAATAAAATTTTCACCTCCAGTATGAGAGGTATTAAGGAAAGCTTCTTGGATTAAATAGAGTATATATTCTTAAACTTCTTTTCCTTTTATCTTCCAAGAATTAAGGACCTGAGTTAAATCACCCACTGAGATTTTTTTCTTATTTTTAAAATGCTTTGATTGTTATCATTGTAATGTGAAATCATTGATTAAATTTTAACATACTTGCGTATGATGCAAAACTAGCTTTTAATAATTGTGACATTATTTTGGCACCACATAACTGTGACAACCCATGTCTGTATGACATTTTAAAAGTGAAAGAAGCCCCCAAATTTGTCTTGATTCCAAGAACTAATCAATTCATAGAAACATTAGTGTCAATTGACTTTTTGTTGATTCCTTGGCATCACTGTGATACAAACATATAAAAGAGAATAGAGGTACAAAAAATAATCAATCATTCATCTCCTTTCTCCTTAACCCTCATGAAATTAACAAAATATTTGTAAGGCAGGAAGTAACAAATAATAGACACAGTAGGTATTGCACAGTTAGTTTGTATGGATGAAACAGTTAATTTTTATCAATCACTTGGAAAAAGCTGGAAAAAAAACCCTGCCGGTCACATGCTATAAAGCTTTGGTATATCAATAAAAATCAAGCAGAATGTATTTTAAAGGGCTATAGATTATGAGATCTGCTAATCAATTATCCCATTTCAAGAATTTAAAGCTTAATAGCTTGCATGAGAAAAGAATAATGAAAATCAGAACACACATTGAATTTCCTTTAGTTTTGTAATTATTCTAAGGCTAAACAACACACCTAGGGAAGACTTTAGGAAAATTGTATATTAGACACATTAAAGATTCCAACATGGGGGAAAATCTTTGCAATTTACTAATAGAGTGGAGTAGAGTGTTAGCCAATAATTTTTAAAAAACCAATTTCATTGATCTGATATATAAACACACATCTGATATATAAAGTTTTGGGAGGGGGTGTCAGTAAATGCTTCAGCTCTGGGTTTGCTGAACTTCTGAAGGACATGTGCCTATAATTGGCCTTTCTCATTTCTGTCTCGTTAACAAGTATATAAATAAGAGAAGGCTTCAGTAATTGGCTCAGAGTTACTAATGAATTAATTAACTTCAGTCTATTTTACCTAACCTTTAATAATAAGAGTGGTTTTTTTTTTTTTGGTCCAGCAATAGGTCTGACAGACTGAAAAAACAGACATGCAGCGAAGCTCTTGAAAATTAATGAGAAACGAGGAAAGAATCAATGTACATTCTGCTTGTGGAGAACTGACACAAAAAAGACACAATAAACCATGAACAAACACAGCCAGTTTAAAAAATAGGTTAGAAAAAGTGGGCAAATTCAATTATAGAAGTAATTAGAAGATATAGGGCCAGGCTGCCTTTTGGGAGTGTGCCAAGAAACATGAATTAATATGAGTGAATAGAAAGCACCCATGTAGTAATTAAGAAGCAATCACCTATGGCAATGAGTACCTGAAAACAGGCTGCAAACCATTAATTCAGTGATCAAAAATATTTTTAGATGATTAATATGGCAAATTTATTTTAAAAGACTAATTTCTGGAAAGATATCAAGACAATAGCACACTATTTATTCCTCTGGCATTTATATAGCTAATTAAATTTTATAATTTACAACAACAGTCATTATTATCTGAAAACAGTAAAAGCAATATTTCGCCTTTTTTTTTAAAACCTTGGTTCTAAAATCAATAAGTCAAATCCAGCTTCTCCTGTCCTCCTGCAAATGCCTAAGCCTTGATTATTACGTGTATTTTTCTGACACATCTGTGTTTCAGTCATACGAAGCATTTGAATTAATGTGCATATTCTCAAAGGTTTTACATGTTCCCATACCTGGGCAGGGATTCCACACGCTGTTTAATTTCAACACTATCAAATAAAAGCAGTTTAATGTACTATTTGTGCATCAAAGACTTTCTTACTTGGTCAACAGAGCTCTGTTACTCTAGCACACACCGTTCCTCCCCTCGGAATACAAAGGCCTAGACGCGCTGTAGTGAAGAGAGCTTTACAGCACACAGAAGGCTAATGGCTTCTGAAATAGGTGATTATCAGAGCCCCGTAGAGCAAGATGAGGGTCTGGCTGGTAATAAATAACCTCGCAATATGAATTATTCTATTTCCACAGCTTTAAGAAAACCTACCTTTCATTGTGGATCAGAAAAGTCGGGAAAATGCTGTCTTTTTAGAAATAACAGGGAGTTACTAAAACTAATCAGTCTATCAGCAGGAAGTTATTGAGTACCTACTAAGGGCCGAAGGCACTAAGGGAAATCCTGAAATACTAACATCAGAACAAATTTGTGTGTGTGTGTGTGTGTGTGATTTCTGTTAGGGAAGCAATAAATAGCAACCCTTACTAAGGCATCATACGCCTTAGAGAGGCTAGATTTTTTAATTACTATATTTGCTTATGGATTGTTGTGGTCTGAGAGATGAAGGTATAAAACAATGACCTGCAAAGCAAGATCAAACCAGGAACCACGGCAGCCACTGTTACAGACGAATATGCACAGGTATGCACAGGTGCAGGAGAAACTTAAAACAGGAAGGATTTTGAGAAGGTACTAACAGAAGCAGATTTTAGGTCTGCCCCATTCTCTCATTGCCTGCATTCCCCTTTTGCTTAAAAACAAACCGAGGGCTTCCGAGCAGCGAAGGGAGCCTCTAACTGAGCGCACCGTTTTCTGAGTTTGCTTCGTGTCTGGATCATTGAACTCCCAGCAGAGCAACAGCAAACCCGCTGCCCTTCTGCTGCCCTCCGTGAAGACCAGGCTGCCGGAGGCAGGCAGATGGGAACTGGTGAAGGGAGGCCAGCTTAGAGGCGCGGGGCGAGGGCTGCCAGCTCACCGTGAAATGTTAATGTGTCAATAAGGGGAAAAGCATGAATGAACCTCAAAGCAATCGACAATGACTCAGCTGGTTGGAAATAAAGTGTGGGCTCTTTGCCAGGGTAGGGTGTCCAAGGGTATGCACCCTAACACACGGGGGAGGATAAAAAGGCTGCCCCCGATTTCAGAGAAGACATTTGGAAGAAGGAAGACAAATGATGATCTTTTCTTCAATAATACACTTCTCTCCACAGTTTGCTTCTTTCCTTCTTGTTTTTCTGCCACCCAACAAACTTTTCCTGAACTGCAACTTTCGCCAGGCACGAGGTTAGGGATAGAGAAGGAGGGAAGGGAAAGGGGAGCCTCAAGACAAACGAGAGCCTGGTATAGTGGTGTATGCTTGTAATTCCAGCACTCTGGGAGGCTGAGGCAGGAAGATTACAAGTTTTGGCCAGCCTGGGAAACACAGCAACTTAGTGAAACCCCGTGTCAATGTTTTAAAAAAGGGCTAAGGATGTGGGAATATAGCTCAAGGCTAAATCCTGGGTTCAACCCCCAGTATCACACACACACACACACACACACACACACACGATCAAATGAGACACACAAGATCCCTCTGACACAAGGCTCCTGTTGTAAAGAAAGATGTAGGCAACTATAGTAAGAGATACTGAAACCATACGGCAACTATGATAAATGAGAATGAGATACTCATACAAGAGGTGAGCCACAGAGGCCAGAGGGCAGTCAGCAAGGGCTAAGAGTGGCTTCAGCGCACTTCTGGGAGGGGCACCACTTCTTCCTACCTTGCAGAATGACAGGTGAGATGGGGAGTAGGTATTTCAACCCGAAGGAACGTTCTTGTGCCCTAAGATCTGCTCTGTCCTCCTCTAGGAGTCAGACAGTGCAACCATGGCTCATGCGTGTCACAGTGGTAACTGTGTCTGTGTGGGAGAAGGGGTGCGAGGGGACAGACCCGGAGCAGGGAGAGGGTTTCCCTGGAATTCATAACGCACCTTCCTCATAGCTCAGATTTCTGCCTTCTCCAGGTTAGAACTTTTAAAAACACTCTTGTGCTTTTAACTGACCCTTTGCTCTCTGGGTAGTGTTAGGCTGTAAAGTGAGATCCACCAATAGCTTTGATTTTTTATGTTTGGTGGCTTTGCCACCTTTACCGATGATCACTCCCCACTCTGATGTACAGGGCGGATGATTCTATAAGTTGTAATATTTTTATCTATGCATCTCTTATTCATATACTCCTTCATTTTTCTTATTGAGTACCAAGTTAAGTACTTAAAAGTACTTAGTTGACAAGTATTCTGCAAGGCATATTTGATTCCCTCTTTGTTTGGTTTGGAAATTATGCTATTTCTAACCCAAACATGGTGATCACTTGAAAGACACAGAGTAAAGGATCAAATGTGTGTAATTTTGTTCTCAACTCATGTATTGGCCAGTGGAGACTGGACACTGGTCTATTTAGTTCTCAAGAGGCTTTCAAAGGAATACTAGACAACAACAGCCTAGTTAAGGTAACTACAGCAGGCTTATCTATAAATGGGGAAGAATTTCAGACGGGCATGGGTCAAAAGTTTCCAACACACAAAACCGGCCTTGTTTACTGAATATACAAAATCTAAGTTTCCATGCGTGTCTAGAGGCTAAGACAAGAAAAGTTACTGTCATGCATGAACATTAATTCATTCAATGGACTCTTTTTTAAGTACTTTGCTAGGGACGAGCAATACAAAAATGACTAAAACATGAGTCTTGCCCTTAAGGAACTTCCTCCCTCAAGAAGTAGACAAGTCAGATAAGTAAATCAATTATTATTCTATAGCTGTGATAAGATATAGAAGTGGGTAGCCAGCTACGAGAGCCGGTATGAGGGGCATATCTAAATTAGACTGGGACAGTGGGTAAGAGGGTAAAACGCCAGAAACGAGTTTTTGGGAACAAGAATTTAATTAGCTGGAGAAGAACGCTAAGGAAGGGAGGTGATGCATAAACTAGCAGGATGAGCTAGGGAATGTCTTTTTGCAAACTTACAAAGTGCTGGCTCAGTATGAAAGAGGGGTGGGGTGGGGTGGGGTGGTTACACTATGCCACAAACAGAGCAGGCTCTGTCTGCTATGGATTACAGTTCTTTAATTCACTTCCTTTTTCCTACATTCCCCACCCCCTGCCTTTCCCCCCAAGGTTTCTGTATAGTCAAGTAGGAAGTTTAGTCTGTGCACACATATTTGCAAACTTGAAGCTGTTGGCCTGGGGTGTGCCTGTGGGGTGTGTTACACAGGCATTCACACCAACTGGGCGTTCGTGCTCACGACCAAGGTGAGAGCACAGAGAGCTGCAATGGATGAGATCGTGATACACTTTTGTGTGTGTCTCACGAAGATGTCGACGTTTATGGAAATGATTTCTTTCTCTGTGTCAATGTTTTCTTTTATCTGAATTTATAGCACTGAACAGGCAGCTTGTCACAAAGATCTCAAAATGTTTCCTACATTAACCACGTCAAGAAAAGGAACCAAGACAATTCTCAGCAAGAAGATTGATTTGAGGATTAGCTCATGTGAAAGGTGTTTATTTGAAATATCCACTCGTTTAAAAATTCTCTGCCTAGCTGATTACTGCCCATTTTTCTGGTATCAGCTCAGTTATTTTTTTCCCCTTTCCTGTGAAGCTTTGCCTAATCTAGATTAGATCATGACCTTCTGGTGTATGTGCTTTGGTGCTCTTAGTTTTCATTTATAGCACTTAGTATGATCCTAATTAAATAGTGAATTACACAGCGAATGGCTTCATACCTGTCCTTTCAAGGAGAATGTTAAGTTTCACGTGGGCAGGAACTGCCTGTTACACTGCTATATCCCCAGTGCTGGGGGGCCTTCCTGACACACAGGAGATGTGCAGTAAATATTTTTCAAATGATTCCTTTGCTTCTTATCTTGATTTCAGTGAAACTCCAACGTAACAAATTGAAATGGACCAGGGCTACTAAGCAAAAGCAGATCTGTAGCAGCCAGAATTCTCTCAAAACTGACACTGCCTTTGAGGCGAATTCAAATGATGGGGCTCGGTGATCTTCTCTTAATGCTTCTACCTGATCTCTTCAATGCCAGTCTCACTCAAAACAAATCCAACCTCATTCTATTCATCTGTGCCGGGGCATCTTTAATACTGCGGCTTGTTTTCTGCAGGCCAGAGTTCCCTTCATTACTGAGTTCCCACTGTGCTAACCACTATGCCAAGCACTTGGGATAAAAGCATGAAAAGGCGTGGACCGGGCTGCAGGCGGGCGCAGGCTGCCACGTAAGTGGCAGGATTGGAGAAGGCTTCATCCGTCTGCAGCCCCCGCGGCCGGTAATTACACCGCCAGAGCATCACCGTTCCAGCTTCAAGGATTTGGCTGCTGTTAGGATACAGATCACCCTGGAAATCATAACTTTTTGTTTTTAAAAGCTGCTATCAACCACTTTTACCTTCATAGGAATGGTGTGTCTGAGAGAGAGAGCGGGGTGTAACCCAGAGGGGAGAGGGATGGGAACAAGGTTGTGGGGGGCATCAAAGGAAGAGGGGCAAGGGATACAGGCGAGCTGGGAAAGGGGTGCAAACGAAAGAGCTGGGAGTACAGTGCTTGGCACACGATGGGTACAACAAAGCCATACTTGGTGGGTAAATAGAGGATACACCGCTCTCTTCAAATTGGACTGAGCTGGTCCTACTTCGGGCTGCTTCCTGAGGTAACTAGAAATTTCTGGCTGAGAAAAAGTTTGTGACATTTGAAGCAGGAGGCTGCAGCTATTCAGGAGAGATGTCAAATCCCAATTCCACTATCCTACTGTCGGGCTTTTTGCAGACAGCATATAAATTTTTTTTTTTCTTTTTCCTATAGCTGTGAGTTCAAGCAGATTACAGGTTTGAGAAAGGATAAAGAAGGAATTATACCCTGTTTTCAAAAGTTGCATGTATGCTTGGGCTTGGATGCATTTGCTGGGTCCTCTTAGCTATCCCAGCTTTCTTTTTAAACCAGAGAAACTCCAGTAGACTCAAATTGGCCATGAGAACTCGTAGTGATGTTTCAAAAGGGGACAAATACCACAGTGATGTCTGAATACTAAGGTTCTTTTCTGTGTGTGAGTATAATGCTTGCTTACACATACTAGCAAAGAACACAATTAGCATACTAATTTGATTCTCTATCTAAAGAATGCAAGATTCTGTTGCCACAGACAGCTGTCCATGAATAGCTAGGATGACCCCTGGTCAGTTTTCCATCTGTCTTAGAGTAAAAAGTCCAGACTTAGGCACCCATTAGCTCTGTGACCTTGGGCAGCTTTCTGATGTTAGTTTCTCTCAGCATCTTCATCTGTAAAATGGGTCACATGCAATATCTGCCTAACAGGGCTGTAGTAAGGATCACATTAGCAGCCTATTTACAATGGCCACTTAGACTTTTTTTTTAACTCTTGGAGAATCTGTTTATTTTGGGGAGTTTGTTGTGGGCCTAGAACACTATTTTTGCCCACCTGTTCAGAGAAATGGTTTTCCTGAGTCATTTTTGAGCCTCTCATTAGCTCTGTGGGACTGAGTTTGTCCTGGCCTTTTTTAGGGAGTTGAGAATCCTGTAGCTGTGAAGTCACAGCTTCCTTTTTGTCATTGGCCCATGGGGTTGTGTCTTTATGAATGACGCAGAGAACAGAGAGAGGCGACTGCGATCACCTTACACTCAGCTTTAGTGTCAGTTGGAAGTGCTCAGAATGTTAGGGTGACAAATCAAAATAGCACCTTGTTTAATCACACAACTGCAATTTCCTAGTTTCTCCATTTTGCTTTTCTTAGACCAGTGGTTCTTAACCTTGACTGTGGTCTGGAGTCACTTGTGGAGTTTGAAACATACTCATACCTAGGTTCTATCTTCCAAATTTTTGTCTGTGACCTTTTCTCATTACTGGACTTTTTTTAAAAAAAAAAAAGCTCTTGAAATAATCACTGCATTTTAGACATTGAAGATTTCCAAAATAATTTGTAAAGTCAAGTCCAAGTTCACACAGGCTAGTAATGCAGTTGGTAACAACACAAACCTTTTAATTTCAGATAAGTTAATTTCATGCTCTTGACAATGTTTGGTACCTATGACCGACTAACTCCTAGCTGAATGCCAGCATGCCGTTCTGCTCTGCTGCTACGCATGAGACTTTCCGGAACCACTGGACTGGAAGGAGCAGAACAGTACGACCTGCTTCCACCATTTGCAGAAATGTTCCTAAGAGCCAGAAGCTGCTCAGGGCCCTCTCCAGGGTCTCATGTGAGAGCTAGTGACCTAAGCAACGCTTATGGTTCGGTTGCAAATTTCATTATGTATGTATCTTTCCACCACGATTTCAGCAGCAGCGGTGACTGAGTTACACTGCAAGAAATGTAAACTAATAATACAGTTCCAGGTGTTCCAAAAACATATGTAAGAAGCAATTCCAGTAAATTCATTGCTACTCTTGTAATAGTATTGCTTGTCCTAACAGCCCAGTACACTGTTTTGAATGGCACAACACAGTGGCATTACAATTGCTCTAGGGGACTGCTATTTGACATGAATGTCCCTGAGCAACAAAGCTTGGAATTTTGCAAAAACCAACCTCCCAAGTCAAAGAAGTTCCTCACTGGGCTTCAAGTTTGCAGCAGTGCATACTAATGGGGGTGGCGGGGAGAGCACGACAAAGGGACCTCTCTGTTCTGCTACTCAGTCTCTTTTTGGGGGACAGAAAAGACCTTGTTTTCTTCCATCATAGAAAGAAGCTTGTTTCCAAAGTCATACCTGAAGCTATCTTTGAACTCAAAATGGGGGTGGTGGGGGGAGTGGTATATAATCCCATCACTATTTTCTCATCATTAAAGTTCATTTCATATATATGTCAAGTGTACCTGCAAAAGTTTTAGAAAAATAAGGGCCAAAATATGATAGATAGATAATAGATACCTAGCAGTGTTCCTCCTGATCCTTGGGGTGGTTGTGATCTGACCAGTAGTTTTCATGTCTTCTACCAAAGAAGATGAAAGAATGAGCAGTTCATTTAGCCTGTTCATTTGCTAGGTGAGGTTGCTAGTTGCATGAAGAGAGAAGTTACTAGTTAAGTTGTCTAGACCCACACTTTTTTTTTTTTTTAAATTACTGATCAAAAGGAAAAAATGAGGCTTGGATCCAAAGCTTGGAGAAGGAAAAATGGTTATTTGTGGGTAGCTGTTGTCACAGTGGTGATGATGATGTTGGTGAAGTTGCCTGAGAAATGCTTTCAAAGCACAGGGATGCAGGAGGGAAACTACTGTTTTGCTTTCTGGGAACATGAACTATTTTGAATATAACATGACAATTTTTTTCTAGAGACATTTTTTTTTCCTTTTAAGAAACTTGAATGTAAAATAAGGATGAGAGATTTATGAAAAACTTAGTATATTCAAAGTGAAATCACCTACATCAATCTGTTCTTCATTCTGTTACCAATTTTCCTTATTTACCACAGATTAATGATTCTATACCTCAGTGTCTCAGTTTTAATGCCACTATTTTGATTTATGTGGAGTCCTCTGAAGTAAAAGAGGTAAGATCCTATTTTTTATTTTATAGTATAATAGACTGAATTGGACAAACACACTAAAATATGTATTTTGTTGATTTTCCTCATTGTTACATAGTGAGTGACATGAAAGGTTATATTCAGACTTGAAGTCAAAGTGTGAGAGTCTCCTATGATTGTTACTAAGAGCACCATTACCAACAATGAGTTTCAGAAAATTCATGGGTGATAGCCCAAGGATGAATTGCTTATTGGAAAAAAAAAAAATCAGGAATATTTTGAGGACACTTCTCAACTTTTCAAAGCAGACAATTCTGACATCACACACCCCACTCGGTCAATATCTGAGATAGAACACTCTAAGGCAGCAGTCTGCAGTATTGGTGTTCAGGGCAGCATTTTCTTCCCCTCCCTCTTTTACCTTAATTTTTATATTGCTGTTTATTCTATACTGCATTTTGTTTTACATTGACCTTAGCCTACAGTATATGCGATGTCAGGTTTTTATTCCGCAGACAATTTCTGGCTGTGATTTTAGATCCATTACTTGTCACAGAGCTTTCATGTCACCAGAGACAGCTTTCCATTTTAATAAAGTTTCCAGTCCTCCAGGGCCCTCTCTCCTGAAGTGGCTTCAGCTCCCCAGGGCTACTGAAGAGTTGGGCAGAGAGAGCAGAAGCTTTGCCTTTGTGGACAGTGATGTGGGTGGCAGATAACTCCAGCTGTCATTACAAGATCCCCCAGATAAGGCAGAACAATCAAGTAGGGGCTTAGGGTCCACTTGAGTTTTTCTGATTGTAAAACCAGCCATTTTTCAATTTAAATAATTTAAGGATTCCAGCTTCCCTATACTCTAAGGCTCATTTAGCCTTTTATTAGCTAATAGTTTCTCCAGTTCAAGAGGTGGAAGGGGAGAATGCAGATTTTTTGTTATTGTTAATTCACAGCAGTAGGTAGTGGTGTGTAAATAAAAAAAAATAAGCCAAACAAATTTGATGAGGCAAGAGACTAGCAATCCATACAAGTAATCATAATTGATTTTTAAGTTAATTAAAAGGAATAAAGAGACAAGTACTTCATGGCCTAGCATATATCAGTAGGGAGATGGCAGAAAGGATCATGAATTAGAAAATGGATCCCCAGCTAATAGCTAGGAAAGAGAGTAACACAGATCTTCATTTTAACCTGAAAAAAAATCCCCAATTCTCTCTAGTTCCTCTCCTCATAGTACCTAACAAGCTCATGGCCAATATTGTTCCCATGGGAGGAAATGCCGGGAAGGGCAAGAAGGGAGAGCAAGACCGCGTTGCAGTATCCCCGAGGGGTGAGGGCAGAGTTACAGCACTGCCCCTGTGACCCAGCGCTGACAGACAGCACCTGTGGCTGAGAAGCCTCCTTCTTTCTTAGTTATAAGCCTCTGCCACTGACTTTTAATTTGCAATCCTTTTTGCTTCTCCGATCTCTGACCAGGGTCAGCTACCTGTGATATTTATCTGCAAGCAGTACACAGGGAAAGGACGCTTCGCCACTCCTTCCCACCCTTGAGTGGGTCATCCAAGAACTGCTCAACGAGCAGAGCTTCTTTTGGGAGGACCAGGCCTTATGTTTTCATGCAGGTGTTCTGCAGGTGTTCTGCAGTGCAAAATTGCTGGGGAGCCGTGTACTAGCTGTGTCCACAGCCTGGCTCTTTCTTTACTTGGGGGATACGCTTCACTCACAGGAAGCCACAGATTCCCCAGTACGAAGGGCAGAGCCTGAGAAGGTTGGACAGCGACTCCGAGGAGATGTTCGCTGTCAAGGATGGGGCTCAGGGTACCCCGGAGAGCAGACTCTGAGAGATGTTGAGTTAAGAGAAGGACAATGATGAGATGAAGGCTTTTTGACTAAGTAAGTTTTCTGCCAACTCTTGAATGTTCTAACCGAAAGGAAGGTAATGTCAAGAGCTAAGGAGTGACAGTGCGAGAGGGAACGAGGAGACAGGTATTTTCTCTTTTCCTTTTCTTTTCTCCTTTCCTTCTTTCTTTTCCAGCTCCCTCCCTTCTAGATGATACAAGCCCATCTTTGTATTATCAGAACACTATCACAGATCTAATTACTGGTACATAAATAGATCTCACACAAAAACAAAAGGGCCGTCTCCTATTCAAAGACCAAATTATAAACTTCTGAACTAGTGGTCACTCTTTTTCTATTGTCTTATTTCAGAATGAGGAAAAATAAACAAACACACAGATAAAGCTCTGAATGGCAGAAACAGAGCTCCTGCTCTGCCCCTTTCCCTCCTCCCTCCTTTCTCTCCGCTCTTGCGTCTCCGTCTCTCTCTTCCTCCCTCTCTCTCCCACAGAGCTTTCAGTGACATCTTTGCAGGACTGTAAGCTCTGCGAGGTCAGGCTTTGACCGACTCTCTCATTACTGCGTTCCTAGCACTAAGCACTGTGCCTAAATATTTGTTGAGTGATTTAATTACTGGGTTTTATTATACTCAAGATGGAGATGAAGGGTCAGTAAACACAGAGCCAGTGAACATAAACAACATAAAGAGTATAGACTTCTCTTTCTCCTTGTCTCTTGCCCTTTCCTTTCCTCTTTCTTTTCCTTTCTTTTTTCTTCTTCTCTCTCTTTTCCTTCTTTTCTTTCCCCCCTCCCTCCTTCCTTGTCTACCTTTCTTCCTTCTTTCTCTAAAAGTTCATTCTGAGGAGGGTTTCCTATAATACACTGAACAAAATAATAGCTCTGAGAAATAAAACTTTTTTTTTTTTCTTGCAAAAAAAGTTGGGGGAACCCATGGAGAAATAGTTTGAGATGCTCAGTATTATTCAAAGAATCTTTGCAATTTCCCAGTGTTTTTCAAGAATAAATTTTTAATATTAATTTTCTAGGGAAAGACATAATATGCTACATTTACCAAAATTACTTGACCTTGTCACCCTTTTGCCTGGTGTGGCGTGTGGGGAAAGTATTCCATCAAATGCATTTTGGGAAATGTAGATTCTTAATTCAGCTTAATCTCTTTTAGATATCTTATTTTTAGATTTTAGTTCCCAATTAATTTTTTTCCCATAACCCCCCCACCATGGGGTACTATTCCTATATTAACCCTAGTGAACTATACACTTAAATATGGTTTAGCAAGTATATTTTTTGTTAGGTGGCTTTTTTTAAAAACCACAATTTAAAAAAATTAAAATACCTCCAAAATACAGCTTTACTAGGAAATAAGGGGAATCCATGTTTTGTTTTAATGATCATAACAATGCACCCAGAAATAGTGGCAGGGCCAAAATAAAGGGTCTGATTTTAGCACATGGTGTTACTCTATTGCATTTAGGTACAGATCTTGTCCTGTGGGCTTTTAGTATCAGAGTCGAGGGTGGCTACACACAGGGACCCATAACGCAGAGAAAGCCTATTGCTGCTTAGCACACCAGCCTGGCGCTAAGAAACAAAATCAACATTTCCATGTGAGTCAGCATGCAACCGCTGGTGTACCCTGCTTTCCTTACCTAGATGATGGCCTCAGTCAGTGGTTTTTCAAGTTTTTCCCTCCAGCATGGGATACTTATGAGCAAACTGCATGGTGGAACACAGCTGATAATGCAGAAGTCTGGTGTCAGGAGGGCAGGAAGCCAACTTGATCTACCTGGAGTGTCCCAAGGAGCCTGAGTTTGAAAACCACTAGACTTGGTAAACCTTAGGGTTCTTTCTAAGTTTTACTACCACTTTTAGGGACAGGACTGAAAGAGAAATGAACATTTGTGTCCATCTGAAAGCTGTGAACTTCTGTAATTTTATACGGATCCACAGAGGCTTTAGCAGTTGAAGCACACAGAACACTGCCTGGCTACATGTGGCAAGCACCTTTTGAATGTCAACATATATTTTAGATTAAAAAATAAAATAAGGAAAATATTACCAGAATGTACTCTTCCCTCAGTAATGTTATGCATACATTGCAACACATCAACTGGATGGCAAGTTAAAATTGAATGCAAATATTTTCCCTGAAAAGTTGTCTATTTAAATAGTTTTTCTAAGATCCTCTTAGTTTTTAATGGGCAAGGTTTTACTGAAAACAAAATGTGTTAATTACATAAATATGCATATTTTTTTCAAAGCATTATACTATGTTATGGTTAATAAACAATAGAGAAATGAATACAAAACCATTTCAACAGAAATACTTCTCCTTTATGAAAATTATGACGTGTTTACCTGGGAAAATATATTACTCATGACAGGGTTACAGAAGCAATATTAACCTTCTTGAAATTTAATAGCAAAGTCAGACATGTAAAAATCAGTACCAGACAGGGTAGCATAACTACCTTTATAGATTGGGTGTAGAACAAAACAGATATTTATATGTGGGTAAATAAAGGGCTCCTTAGAAGATTACACACGTGCATTCCAAATAAATAGTGTTGAAGATTGTTCTAAAGATAGAATTCTTGAAAATGAAGGGCCTGGTGCTTTCCATTGCTTCTCTTAGTGTGGACACTGCTGCTTTTGTAATTTTGTACAGAATGCTAGAAGTTCAGTTGGCCTTTATAATACATACATCTATCTTTTGGGGGTAGACATTTGTTAACACTGACAATTTACTAAGCCAAGTCCTTTCCTCTATCTGATATATGACTAGGTCATTGCAATCCATAATAACAGGAAGCATTTGTTTTTGCAAAATAATAATAATTTACCCAGAATAGCACTGATAATAAGCCAAAAAACCCTAAAGTAGCAGTTGAAAATATATGATGAAATAGACATTGTAAAATTGTGCTTACCGGCAAATATCAGTTTGATTTACAAAATATTTTTTTATGAAATTAATTTTGTTGCTTTTGCTTCACTGTAGGACTTGTTTGCTCATTCATCTTGATATTTAAAAGGTATTCACATCTTAAAATGTTTCATTGTTTTAATCACACTAAACTATTTCATAAAAATCTCTTATAGAGGTTTTTTTCTTTATTTTAGGGAGTGCTAGCTAGCTTGAGACATACTTAAAAAAAAGAGGGTAAAAGTCAGAAAGGATAATAGCTGATGGTTTTGATAATGCTAATTATATATTACTGAGAATAAAGGTAGAAATGGAAATATGAATACTAAAAAAGATAAACATCCCAATGCTGGATTAAAAAAAATAATGAAAAAACCCTTAAAATGTCTTTGTACTTCACTGTCATAATTCAAAGACATAATGAAGCCTGAATTAAAAATGTCAGTTTCTGTGAGTGTTGATAACTTGGTTCTTTGTTTGGCAAGTCAAAATGTGTCTGTTTGATAGGCAAAAATGACAGACTAAAAATGGAAGAAGTTGAATCTAAAAAAAGAAACATGCACACACACACACAAATGGTTTTTTTTTTTTTTAAGGCCCATAATGTACTTGAAGGAGAAGACCTGTAGGGTAGGAGGCATTATCTTTAGGAAGTCACCAAGCAGCACTAAAAGGCAGTGTCCGTGGCCAATCAAAACGATTTCTGTGACTGCTGGGGCTCTTGCATCTCTGTCTTTACACTAGACTGGAAACTCTTTGTACTAATTACCAGACTGTACCAGATTTTCTGGTTCAGTTCAGTCCTATAATTGACTGACAGTGATGGGCATGGAAGGGGAAAAATTCAGGCTCACCACTGCAGAGGGTCAGAAATGGTCTTACAGAGAGCTCGTCACAGCCTGGCACTAAAAGAAGGGTTAAGCAAGCACCATCAGCATGTTCTTCTTATTCCAGGTTTAAAAAAATGTAGGGAAGAAAAAGCAATTCATAACTGCTTTCATCTTCCAGACCGATTCCTACCTTGCAGTCATTTCACATAAATACAAAACACAAAACTGTAAGTGGTCATTCTAGGTGTCATTGATTTTCGTTTTGCTTTCGGGAAGGAGATAGAGGATTGTCTCTAAAAGTCCAAAGGGGCATCTTGGTAAAATTAAATAGACTTTTGTTGTAGTCACAGGACTATTGTACTCCAGAACTCAAAAATCACCAAAGTGCAAGGTGTATTCAAACTATGAGACTTGCATGATCAAAGTTCAACATTTTCAAGCCCTTAACATCAAAATTCTCACACCCTTTACGTTTTTATCTCACTGAGTCATACTTTATATCACTAGCAGTTAATAAACTGTCATTCATCAATCTATACTTGCAAAAATGTACATGAGTAATAATTTACATGAACTCAAAGTTAATGCATTAAAACACACGTGCACCCACCCACCCCCACACACACACTGAGCACTGTACCGAAGACTTAGCTGGCTGACCAGCATTTGTTATTTACTTTGAACTGTTCTCCACCCACTTTATTTCTAAACCAAAAGAGCAACCCCCAGCTTTCCCAACACCAAACATGAAAAACACAGGTGCCAGAGTCAGGGTCAAACTGAGACCTCCGGCCATTTGGTAGGCAAGTGAGAATTATGTACTATCATGTTGAGGTCAATTGACTTGAAATTTAATCACAGGTTAAGCTCCTTTTCTCTCCAGGCTAAAGAGTAAGCAACACCTGTGTGCCAGCAGCCGCTCAGTTGCAGGTGACACGGCAGCCAGTTCAATTTTTAGTTACAAATCAATTACTTACTGGAACAGAAAGAGAACATTTCACTCACTCCATGGATGGCCACTTTCCCGAAGAAACCTGTCAGGTTTTCTGTCTCCAAAAGAAGAAAAAACAGAGAGAGAGAGAGAGAGAGAGAGAGAGAGAGAGAGAGAGAGAGAGAGAGATTAAAAATAAGTGATATGCTGCAAAGTTTTTGAGTTAGGCCAGCACAGTAGAGCAGAGAAGTTGTGTAAATGGCTTACCTTTCCAAGACGGGACAGAGCTGTCTTTGAGTGAGGCCTATCCCAGCTGCTAAATCCTGGGACTTTCCTCAGCACACTCTCAAAATTTGGTGGAATTCTAATAGGTGATCTACACCTGAGCAGAGGGACCAGCTGACTGTGGGAATGGAGAGCGCAGATCAGTAAAATGCCCTCCCAGCCACACTCAGCCCTGGTGCTGAGAGAGTTTCAAATGCACTGGTCTGTAGACTTTTGTCCAAAGCTCTGGTTCTTTTTTTTGTGTGTGTGTTTTCTTTTTCCTTTCTCTTTCTTTTTCTTTTCTTTCTTTCTTTCTTTCTTTTTTTTTTTTTTTAGAGAAGCTAGATTAGTTCATACAAAACTCAACAATACAGCACTGAAACCCATTGTTGATATTCAACATTTTTCACATAGCGGAACAGAATAGACAATACGGTATCTAGGAAACCATGGGCTGGATTACAAACTGATGATATCTGTTCCTTCGGGGGCCTGTAATCCTTTTTATTACCTACCACAGTAAGAAAAAAAAATCACCGTGTGTGGGGGGAACCTTCTCTGAATAAATCCACAACACTGGCATTCTTAGAAAAATCGAGGATAAATTAGAATGAAATCTATCCCAAAGCACCATGTGCCTTTTACGTAAGTTAATGATTTTTAAACTTATCTTAACTTTTATTGAGGATCCCTGGGCTTTCAAAAATTTAAATTATTTGTAGATATTTGCTGAAAAAAATGGTCAAACTTAACTTAGACTTTCTGTTCCTTATGATAAATACTTACAAAGTTTTCTATTTCAAAGAATCCAAAATTGGAAGGAATCTTGAGTGCAAAAAATTTTTATTAATTTACTCTAAAAGGTATGTGTTGAGTTTTTAGGAAACTATATTTATTCCTTTATTAAAAACATTAAAAAAATCACATTTGAGGGGCTTATTTAACTGTTATCTAGCTTAAACAGTTTTCAATTTTTAACTCCATGCCTTATGATTTTTCTAATTTCTAAAATACATCTCCTGGTTATTCATATCGGCAAAGCCATTCTTTACTAGGAAGTTGTGCTGATTAACCTTTTTGAAAACTCTGGTCCAATCCCTTTCTAAAATGCAATCCAGTTCCCGTACTTTTCTTAGGCCCCCAAATGGGCTAGGTAGCCCCAGAAGTGATTGTACTACCAGTTTCTTTTCATCACTTCTGCAATTGACCAATTGACAACTGATTGATGGTTATCTTTTCACTTCAACAATGAAAGAAATTACCATCACTATAGCCATGTACAGTAAATGCCTCCCGAGTAAATTACATGATTCTAAAATTCTCCTTAGCTCACTTAGTAAAACATCAACACAAAAAAGTTTCTTTTTGCGCCTCCTTTCCTGTACGGCAGATTTGGCCTTTCCTGTCAGCTGCAAAAAAAGGACTTGACAGCTTCTTTAAAAAAAGCAGTATAAAGGAAGTTGAATAAAGGATGGCACTGGGCCTGTCTCAAGCAAGTGGCCATTCTTTGCATTTGGAAAAAAAAATTAGGCATGTGAGCACAGATAAGCCCTGTAAGAATACTCCAAAGACCATTCCCAGTGACCTTGAGATTGGCTTCCCTTCCTCAACCATTCGTGCACACTGCGGGAGCATGGATTCTGAACATGGAGTTGCCAACTTATTTTGATTAGGTGTTGTTTCTCATTTTGGAAAAAAAAAGTCCTTAGATTTAAAATTTTTCTTTGCACTGCAAAAACTTCCCCCTTCTTTCTAAACATGCTCAAGCAAACGCTGTTATACAAGTGTCACATTCAGCCATTATGATATGTTGATGGACCAGAGCTTTAAATTCTATCCCCAAATCTAAACTTACTGTAAACGTGTATCTTATTCTCACACGGAAGTCTTAAATCTTGTCAAGGAAGGGTATATAAACATTTTAATGCAATTAAAGTCATTTTCTTCCCAAGTAAATATGCTGGTATGAAAAAGTGGACTGATTTGCCCTTTAACCTTCCCATTCTCTCTTTAAGGTCACATCGTAAAAGTGAAAACACACTCGTACCTAAGTAGACAGGACATATTTTTTACTATAGCCCTTAATGTCTTAGATCCATCTAATTTGTCTTATTGAATATCAAAGAATAAGCTGAGCTATAGTTTTATTGTTCAGATTTTCTTGGCACTGGTGAATATATTCAGAATATATGCATTATTCAAATATATCAGCTGACATTCATGAAACATCACACTTGTAGTTTTATACTTCACCTCTAAAGACGTGCTGCTTTAGCCGGGTGTGGTGGCACAAGCCTGTAATCCCAGCAGCTGGGAGATTGCAGCAGGAGGATTGGTGACAGTGATGGAGCCCGCTTGGCGGCATAGAAAGACCGTATCTCAACCAAACCAAACCCAAGCCAAACCAAACCAAACCCAACCCAACCCAAACCCAACCAAA
>PVLA01012546.1:0-43462 GCA_004027455.1 Hydrochoerus hydrochaeris | reverse complement strand
GACAAGGAAAACCCTTTGCTGTGATTCTCCATGAAGCTTCTCCTTTTTCTCCCCCACTTCTCCTCTTTCTTGCTTTGGGAGTGTCTGTCTCCGTAGACCTGGTGTCTGTGTCCCTGTCTCTTCCTGATCCACTCATGCCTTAACTTCCCTTCTGTTTCCTGAGATTTGATTCTTATCCGCTAGCAGGTGGGGAAAGGCTCTGATGCTATTCAGGCTTACCTCCTGGATGAGTCACTGCCTCTTAAATCAAGATAATAACAAGTACTGACTGAAGCAACGGTGAGGACCCACAAACCAGATCACCCTATCAGCACGTGGCGCCACTTTAACTGAGTCATGTGTAATTTAAAACATGTACATTTTTGTGGAATAAATTCAAGTAAAGTGCCACTTTAATTGAATCATGTTTAACTTAAAAAGTGTATTGTTTGGTAAAATAAATTCAAGTAAAATGCCAGGTCTGTCACTTACCAGTTTTGTGACCTTAAGATGTGTCTTACCCACATTATGACATCTTATTCTGTAAAATAGCTCCTAAAAGTAAATAAATTAAATAACTGACACAAGCAGCACACTGCCTGACACAGAGACTTCCTTAGGAGCAATGAATTTCACTTTCACTTTAGAAATGAGTTAATCATATCAAAATTATAAAAAAGTAGCAAAATTCCCCTAAACTTCCTCTTTTTTCTTCTTCCCATTTCCTATTTCCCCCAAAGTCAGCATCACTTATTCTGTGTATACTGTGACTTTCAGTTCCTTTCATGTTTCTCCCTCTGCTTTGTCTGCAGCTCATTTTGGGGCACACTTCCTGCCTCCTACCACCATATCTCCACCTCCTTAGCTGTTTCTAAATTATATCCACATGATCACGTTCACAACGGATGACACCATTTCTAGGAAACCTTCTGTGACATTCGTCTGCATTCCTACTACAGTCAACGTATGTTGTAGTCAGGGGTTGTGCAGAGAACAATTATAATCAGGAAACAGAATTTATGATATTATTTTATGATGGTCACCCAGAGTTAACACAAGGAAGTGCAGGAAATCTATCCATACACTAAAGACATAGAATATTTAGCCAAGGGCCTGGATTCCACAGCAACATCCCACATGAGTCCAGATGAAGACCTAGAGCCCATGACAATGCCTGCCACAAGTCCAACTGGAGGTCTAGAGCCCAACTGGAGGTCTAGAGCCCATGACAGATTCATGCCAGTCTGTTTTACGGATCCATGCTGGGAAGGCCCAAAGGCCAGCAGTGGAAGCTAGAAAGTCTATGCCAGTGGGTTGAAGGAGCTGTGCTGATAGGTTCAGTGTTCTCTGCTGGAGCTGAGAAGTAACACTCACAACAGACCAGGGATATCCTGAAAAGCACCACAGCCATCCTCAGTGACACAGAGGTCCAGAGCTCCTCCAACAATAAGCACAGTTGAGTACATGCCAGGAAGCCAGCATGATGAGTTTGTCCTGGAGATTAAACAGCACATGTCTTCGCCTCTGGAGCCAGGAAGATGTAAGGACCAGAGCTCCCCCAAAGTGAACCACAGCCACCCTCACCAACAAGGTCCTGAGCTCTTCCAATGACAATGGTCGAACTCACACTGGGGAAGCTGGTCATGACGAGCTCCTCCAGGAGAATCAATGGCTCAAACAACAATGTGTAGAAGAACCCACAATGCCTAGTTTCTTCTCTACATCTCTATTTATGCTGGTAACTTTCCTCAGGTGGAACATCTATGCTCAGCACCGTGCTGATTTAATCCAGCTGGCATTTAGTTGACCACCAGTTTTTAATCCATAACAATATACCATCATACTTAGCCTGGTTTTGCCACCTCTCTATACTCTTGCATCCCACTGAGTTTCTTGTTTCAAGCAATTTCCCCTTTATGTTACGTCTTAATTACCAGCCTCTATCCAGCTTGTCAAATCTAGTGACTGTATCTTGTTGGATTTGAAACTCAAGCTACTAACAAAATGCCTGTTATATAATGAGTTCTCAAGCAACATTTCTCAATAAATGTTTCAAATGTCAAGTGTTAGCCAAAGCTATCCAAGAAACAGATACCAAAACAAGATTTAATATGCATAAGTTTTATTAGAGAAAATGCCTGTGAGACAAAGTGCTGTTATACTTGGGAAATACTCAGAGACCGGCAGACCATGACTCAAATATCGTCTCATTTGAAGGATAAATAAGAAGAAGCGTACTGCATTATTAGAGCTTATGGGCAATGGAGGAAAGAAATGCCCTGCCTTTCAGAAATGGACAATAATGAGCAGGATTGCCTAACAGTTTCTTGCAGAAAACAATTCCTGGGATGGGTGGATCAGAAAAGCTGAAACCATGAGTTTCAGAGCTGAGTACCTGGGCCTCTCTCTGTCAGTTACCCTCCCTGAAGGTGAAATTCTTCCAAGTGCCTTCTCATTATTGGCCACATGGTTATTACCCATTTAACCTCCCTTTCCTCAAGTTTTTCATTACACCAAAATTTCTTGCCTGCATCTGTTGTGCCAAGAAAAATGCCATAAACAGACATATGGACATGAAGGGGAAAGCACTGGCCATTAAAGAGCTTACTTTAGAGCAGGACACACACACATCCAATCACAGATGATTAGAGTGTGCTTCTAAGAATAGGAGAGATTTGGCCATGTTCTGTGGAAGCACAGAGGAGGGATTAACCAGTAGTGTATGGAGCAGATAGAATTTTGCTAGAAGATGTAATATTTCTGATGGGTCCTTAAAGATATATTGTAGTTTTGGATAAAGCAGACAGTAGAAGGAAGAAGTCAAATAAATGGAGCCCCAAGCATCCTGTCATTCTTCTAGATTTACCTATGACATAACAACTATCAGATGGAAATCAAATGCATGGTCAAGGGCCAGATTTCAAAGCTTCTACAATGTGTGCAAACCTGAGCTCAAATTGGGGTTACAAAAGAATCTCATCACTGGCCCAGGGCATTCACGTTCTAACAAAGAAGGAAGTCAGGCAGACCTGTTAACTGTAAGCTAATATTTTAAGTGTACAAGAAGCAATGATATTGCCACCCTGAACCAAGAGTAAGAAAGGTGGATCATGAAAGATTTGCAGAAATGAGAAGAGGAATGTCAAATTTAATCTGCTATTTCTTCCCTGTTTGGGAATTTAAATACTTGATATCAGGTCCTCACTTAGAGAAAAGGAAGACTGTGTAACACTGTGTAACCAAATCTGTTTCATGACCTCTAATTGTGTCTGTGATTTGCACTGGATCATGTCACACCCAAGCTTAAGCACATTATCTGTAGGAAAGCACGCAGGCCATTTGCCCTGATGTCTATGGTCCTGTGTATAAAGGAAATAGCTATATTCTATGGGACCATCCCTAACCTACCACTCCATCTGCATTCCACATACCATAATTCTCTTCCTCTGCTCCATCATCACAGGCTCTTTTTTATGATGTCAAACACAAATCCTTCTAGCTCTAGGAAGCTTCATGAGGGCACCTCTTCTGTTCCTTCCCCTAATATGGAGAACTAACTCACTCCTTGCGTTTGAGCTACCCATGCTCACCCAAGGAGAGTCACTGACTAGTCTTCTTCATTTCCTCAGACTGATTTTCTCTCAGCATAGTATTGATACTACCTGTCAGCATTGCTGTTCTAAAAAATATAGTGTGTCTTTGATTATCATCTACTCTTCTCACAGGTATATACCTTGAAAATCTCATCTTCTTTGTGCACAGCTGTATCTGCAGTGCCTCAAAAACCATCTGATTCCCAGCAGGCACCAATATATATTTGCTGAATGGATGAAGAAATAAACACATGAATGGATAGATGGAGAACTGTCCTTGTTTGTCAGATTCTCTACGCTTCATGCTGTTTCTGTCAGCTGTAGGGAGGAGAAAAACAATCAGTGGAGCACACTTGCTCCTAAGAAAAAGCACACTTTGAAAAATGAAGTGTTCCTTGTCATTAGTTTTCAGTCAAGCATCACATCAGGAAACTTTTACATCAGTGCTGTGATTGGACCTTGAGGGGGTATGCCTGCAATGCGGGTCTTGGCCCTCCTGTTAGCTGGAACAGATGGCTCCCTCACGCACATCTAAATAAAGCTGTAATGGTGTTGGCCTGCAAACACAGCGCAGGTGAACCTTTCTTTACAAAACAGAAAGTGTTTCTTGGATGTTATGTGAAAATCAATTTCTGCAGCATCACTGGTTTTCATTTTAGACACAGTTTATCTTGTTTTTGGATGTCTCATCAAGGTCCTGCTGTTCTTCAGAGTCTGGTCTAGTACCAGCGTGCCTCTGGAATACTTTCCCAAATGTAGCCTGGTACATGCTGGAGGTTATCATCTGAGAGCATCACTCCCATGATGCACCTGTCTTCCTTAATATCTGAGTAATAAGTCACCTTTGATTATCTGATCAAGATAAAGAATCACACACATGTCTGTAATTAGACTGTGTTATGATTAAGTAGTTGAAAATATATCTATAAACAAAGTCTTCAGCACACAAAATATCTGGGAGACAGAAGAGAATGGACTTTTTAGAAATAAATCTTAGCAAGAAGTCAATATAGAAAAGAAATGGAAAAGGTGGCAATTTATGAGGGAGAAATTATAATGTATGAAGATTAAGGGGGTGTATTGTTTTTTCACTCACTCATTCAAGCAGTAGGGAGTCAGAAGAGTAATTTGCAGTACCCCAAGAAACCAAGAACACAGATGAGGATGTGTTATTACTATTCAAACTCATTTAATTCTCTTTCTCACTGAACTTAAATTTCTGAAGTTTGGGAAGCATGTCTGTGTTCACCATCATGATGTCACTATCATTAAGCATACAGTGCTGTACTTCAAAATGTTTTTGAAGAAATAATGGAAGTGATATTCACATGAGGATTCTGAGATGATTGGGGAGCAGTAGTAACATGCCGTGGGTCATCCCAAGGGGCAGAGGGGAAGAAACAACGAGAAACTCATCTCATTTTCTCACCACTGGGAGGGCCATGTATGCCATTCAAAAGTGAGACTTGGGGATGCAGACTGTTAAGTTTTATAATTCACTAATAGGAAATGTACTTTTTGTATGTGCTATTTGATTTTTGTTAAAGGTGAGAATTCTAGTAACATTTCTGTATGCTTTAATTCCAATGTGTGCTATAAGGTAAAGGTGAGAGGTGAGTAGTCTTAGGCCCCTGACGATTAAAACATTATTTGATATCTTCATGTAAAAATTATTGCATTTTGTTTTAAAACGTAAAATATGTCATTTATGAAAACGTGATTGAACCTGGAAGACTATGCTTAAGTCACAAGAGCCAGGCAGGACAAGAATCACATGTTTTCAATTATATATCGAATCTAAAATAAAGAATCTCATAAAAGCAGAGATTAAAGTGGTGGTTAAAAGTGGCTGGGAAATGAGAATTGGTCACAAAATAAGATGTTGTTAATTAATGAGTTAATCCCATTATTCCATAGATATGCATATATCATTTTACTGTGTGCCTCATAATCATACATGAGTAGAGTTTAACAAAAATAAAGTAGAACTAAATTTTAATAAAGAGAAAAAATGTTGAATATTAGTAAATATGAGAGATAAGGATATTAAAGCTGAAATAAAGATATTATTTCATGCAAATCCAAATTTTAGGGAATTTAGGGGTGAATGGACCCTCTAGGTTAGTCACTGTAACCGAACCTGAGAAACTCAGTGTAGAGGAGGAGTTTTGATTCATATCTTGAAAGGATTCTGTACATCCTCAGCTGGGCCTATTGGTTGCGGGCCTGGCATCAGGTGGATTATCAAGGTGGCAGAACATGTCAGAGGAAACCTACCCATCTCATGGCAGACAGGAGACATGATCCACTCACTACTCTAAAGCTCATTATCTGGCAAGTAAATCCTCAACACGGTGAGCTTTTTGGGGAGCTGTACTGGTCAGCTTGTCATCAAGGGAACTGTTTATCTGATATACACAATTTAAAGGAGGGAGGGCTTATTTGCACTCCTAATCTCAAGGGATTCAATTCATGGCTAGCTGGCTCCAAATCAAGAACATCACGTCCCTCGGGCACAGTAAAACACATCTGCCTAGTTCATGGCAGTCAGGGATCAAGCAGAACAGTACCAGAGAGGAGTGAGCATCCTGAACAAGATATCTGCATGTCTCTGTTTCACTATCTACTATCAATCTCTTAATCCAACCAACTATACCATTAAGATTAACTGGCACAAATAACCTCTTATTAATTTGACACCTATTGCTTCTCCTTGAACTGCTTAATCTTCAAATAAATATAACAAGTTAATGGTTCCCCCTAACACGGTACAGTTATACTACATACAACTGACAACATATTCATGCCCTCCTCAAGTCCTTAACAATGCAAGCATTGCTCAAAAGTGTAACTCAAAACCCCCTCTAACATTCAAGTCAAATGCTTACCCTTGGACACCTGTAAAATTTAAAAAGCAAGATACACATTTGCAAGATATGTGTTTACAATATAAAGTGGCACAGGGTAAACATTCTCATTCCAAAAGCGAAGAATAAGGCAAAAAAAAAAAAAGAAAGAAAAGAAACACAAGCAAGACCAAAAATAGCAGAGCAAATATTGCCTTTTAGACAATATTTGATATCCTATCTGATATCCAGGGAATGTGTTGGTAAAATGCTAGTTTCAAACAGCTTTGTTCTGCATAAAAGGCCTTTCTCTTGGGCTGCCTCTTCTCATGGCCAGCACTTATCCTTGGAAGATGGTTCCTACTTCTGCCATCTAAACAACCTGAGATCTCCTCTGTACTTTCAGTTTCATTCTCACAGCTTCACACACTGGTCTCTCAGGTACATTGACTGGTCTGAAAATCCTTGATTTTCAATCTTTGGAAGCTGCTGTCACTCCACAACTCTCACACTCCACATGCATATAGACTAACACCATGTGGGCCACACCAAAGATTGCTGCTGCACAGAGTAACTGGGCCCCTTTGGATGAAGGACACAGCGGTTTCTGAGTTCCTGGCAGCTGAGCACAATGAAATGAATCCTGGGGCATGAATTTTCTAGACAGCCTTCCATGACCAGGGAGTTCAGGTGCTTCTCAGATGTAACATTTATACTTTAAACGTTTTCCCTGTGATAAATGAGATCTTGCTGATCTCTGAGGTGATGTCCTCTGGGCATCTTTCTTCTTGTATAAGTTCAAAATACTTAGCATCTTTTTAATGAAACTAATTTTTTTCAGCAGTAGTACTTTCTTTGATCCCAACATTACATGTGGTCATTTTTGGACCAAAATTTAAGATTCTCTTTTTTTAAAAAAACAATTATGTTTTGCTTTTGCTTCTGATTTTCGCTATAAATGAGGTAAAAGCAGATATTAGTGCCCATGCCTCAGACTGAAAATTGAGCTATCTTGAAATGACGTCCACCAGACCACTTAGTCTACTACCTTTAATGTCAGCCTCTTCAAAAGTCTCAGAACATGTGTAAAATTTAAAAAAAATTTTTAGAGTGTAACATGTATACTTTCTATCCTTTTTTGTGTTAAAGTCCACTTCCCTAACTGAAACTTAATGAACCTGGTTTTTACTGTCTACATCCCTACCAGCATTTTGTTGCTCCTTCCAGAACCACCCATGAAGCATTTCTTAGAGACTTCTAGGTGTTCTCCAGACTAATTTTCTGAAATTATTTCAACTTCCTTCCACAGTTCAAATTCATGATCAGCTATAGTGACAGCAAGGTCTTCATTCTCTAGTACTAATTTTCTGTACTAGATAGCCATCCCATCACTGCAACAAATTACCCAACATAACATCTTAAGCAAGGAGAGGTTTACTTGAATCACACTTTCAGAGGTTCAATCCATGGTTGGCTGGCTGCAAAGCAGAAGTAGCACAATGGAAGAGACTAGAAGAGAAAAGCTATTAAATCCAGAGAATTCAAAAAGCAGAGAAACAGGGAGTAGTTATGGAAAAGATTACTCTTTTCAGCTCATTCTCATAGCATTGCACTTCTTTCACAAAGGCCCTACTCTCTAATAGCACATTCAAACATGAACTAATTAAAGAATTATTCCACTGAGGAGTAGAGCATCCCCAGGATCCAATAATCTTGCAAGATTCTGAGTCAGAGCATGTAGCACTTTCGGGGGCAGATTGTATCTAAACCAGAACATTTCTGATCCCATTCAGAAGACTCTTCCATGATATAGAGGAAGAATTTTTAAGCAAGTCTAATATATTGTGCTATTTTGGATGGATTACATCTTTTACTCTAGTGTACTTCTCACAGGGGATTCAATAAATAGTATCTATTTTGGTGTTTCATGAAAGAATTTGGATTTAAAAAAATAGATTAGCTCTTCCATATACATATGGCAAATAAAGATTACACATGAGACTAGAATTTCATTTCAGAGAAGTACTATTTTCCTTCTCAACATTCTACCCAAATGATATTACCAGAAGATGCAACTTAATTTGCTTCCATTACTTAACAAATCTTTTATGTCTTTTACTATCCCAGATTTTACCTGTTTTCAAAGCCATATCCACAGACATTTGGAATAAAGACAGCAAATATCTGGTACATTTCTAATCCTCCTTCCACATGACAGATATCACCAATAGATTATGACATCTTTTTTAAGATTCATCTTCATAGTCCTTTATAGCAACAAAGGTTTCAATTTTTGTTAACTTGCTTACTTAGATGAATTATTTTCTTTCTTTTTTAGATAGATCTGGGTACATTACATAAAGGACTAATGGGAAATTAGGATACCTACATTTCACACATGTAAATTGAGAATCCTATTTTTTGGATGAGTCATTCATTTTTCCCTGTGATACAATTTCCCAACTCTAAGTTAATTTTTAACCAACAGTTTAGAAGTTTCAGAGGCATTTGGAGAAATTTACTAATTCTATATGACATTTTCCACAGGCTAGTTACTTTGATAAACTATTATTAATAAATATTTAATGAATCCCATTGCTACATGTTGCTCTTCCTGTTAGCTAACATTCTAAAATTTAAGACATTAAAACTGGTGGAGTAATAACTAGTAATATCTACCAGCAAAATACATCTTCTCCAGGCCCTGAAATCAAGACACATGGAAAAAAATAATGAGTGAAGAGAAGTAGCTTTCTGAGAATAAGAAGAAATCTGAAAAGAAGCAGAGAAGCTGGAGAAATGGCCTAATGTTGAAAAAATGAGCAAAGCTGTCTGGAAAACTAGCCCAGGTTCTCACAGAGGATGACCAGTCTCTGCTAACAGGTGGTAATTCAGGGTAAGGTGCACAGTTCTAGGGAGAAGCAGTAAACCAAACTGGAAATATTAGCTCCAGGGAAAGCCCATGGCATTGCAAATCCAAAACAGATGGAATTTACTTTGGAAATAACTTTTTCTGCATGGCAAGCTATAGCTGGAGAAGAAAAGCAGAGGATCACCTGTCATATGTGAGTGTTTAATTGAGCCATTTTAGAAAGGCATTAAATGGTTAAAACAGAATTACAGAACAACTACAGTTCAGCAACTCTGTGCCAATCCAACAGCGACTGGGTAGGAAATGTCTGCAAAGGACAGGGAAGATGATGTGGTCCAGATCTAGATGCTAAGTTTGGATTTAGAAGGCCACCCGCCATGGTGAGAAGTGTGGTTTGCAGAGAGCTGAGTCTGAAAGTGCCGGTATTAAATCTAGCGGGCTGCTTCCCTCCTACACCATTCAGTGTTCTTCATTTAACACAGAGCTCCGCTGTCTGCTTGATTTCTCTTCTGTAATGAGCTCTGGGACTGAGTTGAGCATGGATGGTTGCCACAGCCTGAGGTGTACGAACAGAGGGGCTACTGAACAGGATGTAAGGGGCTGAAAAACACACATGTTATAAACAGAAGGAGAGAATAATGGCTTGAAGCACACTGAAGCACAGTGAAAATAAGAGTGACCAGAATGACTACAGGCTTAGAGTGGACACTACTGAGTCACCATACTCAGCAGGAAGGGTGAGGCATGATTCAGCATTCACACATAAATATGTGAGTGGAAACAAAAGAGATCCTAGGAGTAACTATCCATCCCCCATATTTGGTGGATTCCAATAAAACAAACCCTGAAAAGAAACCACACATTCACAAATATAAATTTTGGGGGGCTCCTTTCTCTCTCTTTTTTTTTCACTTCTGGCAGCTCTGGTTTTTACTTTTTCCCCCCCTATTTTTCTTATGTATTCCATTCCTTTTTTTTTTTTTTTTTGTCTTTTTCTTGTCTGGTTTTACTAGTTACTTATATATAATTTTTCAGATTTGCTTTTACTCTTTAATAGAAACTTTTATCTCTGTTTTCTCACCTCTTTCTCATCTTCCTTTCCTGTGTTTTTCAAACTTTACTTTTTTCTTTTTCTTTCTCACTCTGTCCATCTTTAGTAGTATTACTATTAGGTTTATTAACCTTTAAATATTTAAAGTATTTCTGAAATCTGGTCTTATTGTTAATGGTGATATAGTTGTTGTATTTAACAGATATTTAAGCTATGTTAATATTTGTCTTTGTGTCTAAATTATTATTAAATATATCTTCTATTTTAAAACGTGGCATAGTGGTAGCTCTTGTTAGTTCTGGTGGCATATCAATATTCAGCTTGTCTTTGACTCTAACATTGTTGCTAATTTTGTTGCTGTTGCCAATGTGATATCATTGTTGATATTAATTGATTTTTTATTGGTTGTCAATTTTTTTATTTTGTCTTTGTTTCAATAACAGTACTGTAGTTCATTTGCAGAGAACTGTGTGGTGGGCCCCAGTCCTCTCAACAAATGAGTGAAGTTGTTCAGATCTTCAGGCAGAAGCAAATTCCTATAGTTAGCCATGCCCAGAGGCAAAACACACATAAACCCAGTAGAAACATGAAACAGCCACAAAATGCCTTAACCACCACCAACTCTCCTAAGGGTGATCCACAGCTCATCAATGGGGAAAGCAAAATGACTCAACTGTACAACACAAGAAAGAGGAGACTATAAAAAAGAAAAATCAGTGAGTTGCTCAGCAAGTTTAAAGACATCATACTTAAGCAGATATTGAATTTAGAAAACAAAGCAATCAATGAACTTATGGAAAACACTAATAAAAAGCCAGCTAAGCTAAACAAAATGACACAAATAATCAAAAGGCACTTTAGCAATTAAATAATATGAAAAGGCACACAATAGCAATCCATATATATATATATAAATATAATGAAGAGTGGAAGTGACTGATGTGAGGAGAGAATTTAGGAAATGTAAAATAAGGCTGATATAGGTGACCATATATTCAGAGACACTATGAAAAAATATGAGATAACATGGATCTAACAGCTGCTAAAAGACATAAGGATTAATCAAAGATTACTTGGATTTAGTAAAAAAAATCAGAAAACAATACCATAAAAAATCTGCATATAGACTCTGTAGTAGAAAATTGTCAAAGAATAGAAAAATAATTTAAAATATAGATTAATAATTTATAGTATATTGAACTCCCAAAAGCCATGATCAGAAAATAACTTTTTTACAATGCATTATAGTGAAAACCTGAGAAGTTAAATATAAAAAAGATTCTTAAAAGCTGTTTGACAGAAGTAACAAATCATCTATAAAAATATAGCCATGAGAATTGCAGCAGACTTCACAACACAAAAATTATCAAAAACACTTCCATTGTAGGGTAGTATATCCTGCAAAACTATCTTTCAAAATTGATGAAGAAATATGTTCTTTTCATGAAACAGAGCACTTAAGAAATTTATGACCATTAAACTAGCAGTCCAGATAACTCTCAAGAATATCTTATAAGCCAAGAATGTGAAAAAGTCTAATGGTTTGAATACACTATTGGGTGAACAGTTAAGAAGAATGAAAAAAAAGGATTCAGAAGTATGAAAAAATGCAATAACAGGAATAAGTCAATATGTTTTAGTACTAAACCTCATTATGAATGGTCTGAACTCCCAATCATATGACACAGATTGGCAGATTGGATTAAAAAAGCCCAATTCTATTCTGTATACAAGAAACACATTTAATCCACAAAGAAATTCTTTGACTAAAAGTCAAAAGATGGAAAAAGATTCCAAACATGTACGTAAAAGCCAACAGAAGTAGCTGTGCTATTATCAGGCAAAGTAGATTTCAAACCAAGTGCTTGGAAGAGGCAAGAAAAAAAATTCACTGCATATTGGTTAAAGAAACAGTTTCACAGGAAGATAATATATATAGAATACATAGAGAGAATATGTAGAGAACATATATATAAAGAATATATATACATGATAATCTCAATTTCACAAAACAAATACAATGGACACAAAGGCTCAGAATAACATCACCACAGTTATAGTAGAGGACCACAATACCCACTATCACAAATACATCACCTAGGTAAAGAAAAAAACAAAAAATCAACAAAAAATATCAGAGTTGAACCACACCTTTAGACAAACACACTAAATAGCTATACACAGAGCTTTCCATTCAAAAATAAAGAACAGTAGGTACTTTCTTCTCAGAAGCATATGGAATTGTCTCTAAAAGCAACTGCACACTGGCTAATAAAGCATGCTAAATAAATACAAACAATCGAAATTATATTATGCATACATTAGATTATAGTACAATAAAAGTAGAAATCAATTAGGAAGTAAATCACAGAATTTATGCAAACACAGAGAGATTACATAATATATTCCTGAGTAATCAATAGATCACAGAAGAAATCAGGAAGAAATTATATGGTCCCTATAATCAAATAATAATGCTGGTACAACATCCAGGAACTATAGGACACAATGAAAACAGTCCTAAAAAGGAAGCATTTAGGTGTGAATGCTGCCATGAGAAAATCAGAGTAAGCTTAATTAAATAGCCTAATGAGTCACAACAAAGTCGGAAAAACAAGGAAATCTTTATCCACTGAAAAGTATCTTTAATCACAGATAACATGATCCTTTGCATAAAAGACCTCAAAAACTTCCACTAAGAGATTTGTGGAACAATCAAAGATTCAGCAAAGTGTCAGGATACAAGGTCGACATACAAAAATCGGCAGCATTCTTGTACACCAATAGCGAATCTATTGAGAACAAAATTTAAAAACATTTTAATAACTTCAAAAAACTGAATATTTATGAATTAACCTAACAAGGAAGTCTTTTTTTAGGGCTACACCAAAATTTTATCTCTTACCTAACCACTTCTTTTCTTCGGTGATAATTTGGTATAGAAAAACATTTAATATTCTTTCATGTTTTCTACTGGTCAAATACTGTGGACACATTTTCTTCTTATTCAGATCTAATGCATGTTTTCATGTTGTGTCATTCCTCACTCCATCACCCTCATTCAGAATGGTCTCCCACTTTTAGGGAGAGTTGATAAGAAGGAAGTTAGGAGTTGGTTTTGGAGAACATACACTGTGCATCTTTCTTGATCAATGTATCAAATATGCTTTGTGCAGGATGTCTATTCCCTCTCTACAGGACGCAGATATGTTTTCCCAAGGAAGTTCAACAAAGGTATGAAGAAGTTCTTCTGTGAGGAAGCTGAACAAGCAGAGCAGACAACAGAGGCTTAGGGGTTGGGATTTGAGCCTAGGATGGGACTTTTCGCAAAACACCACTGTTTGTCAATGCTTTAGTCTTTGTATAATGCTGGAGGACATTGAGGCCTTCATTTTGGCATTAAAAAAAAATCCAGAGACACTTGAAGACCTGTAGGAAACTACAGTGAATGAAGCTGTACTCTGTGAAGTTCTCACTAGTCTTGGTGATACAGATTGCATTGTAGTAGCATTCAGAACAGACATTTAAAAAAAAAAATGAAGTGAAGTCAATCGTGAAAAGTAAGGAAATTAGCAGCATATCACATATTTATTCTCATTCCCTACATGTATTTTTTTCTCCCAGAACTTCAATTTGGGCTAATCAAAAACTCAACTAATTGGTTGAGACCAAATTTCAGGTATAGGTTTATAGGTTCCTAGTCAAAGTAACTAAACTCTAATTAGCTAATGAGCTTGAGTATCTAAACTAATAATGAGAAATAATTAATATAAATTCTAAATGCTTATTATGGTTAATAATGATTACTTGTTAATATTAATGTAAGAATAATAGAACCACACCCAAAAAGTGTGGTTAAATTCTTTTTTTATTTATATATTTTTTATTTAAAGAGAAAAAACAGAAAAAGGATAAAAACATTACAAAATTTCAAGAAAAGAAGATTAACAGTAAGAAATCACTAGTTGATAAATTACATATTGTTCTTTTAGAAATATTCAAGTTACAAAATTAAAGCACACAAAGTAGACACTCAAGCAGTGAGAGTGCAAACAGATCTGTTCAAAAATCCAACAAGAACCTAGAAATATGGATATCAATCCCACACACCTAAACATACATGCAGCTATATCTTTTATAGCTCTTCCTATTTCCTCTTTTTTACAATAGTAATTATACATTTTTAAAATTTTAAAGAGAAGAAAAAAAAACAAAACAGAAAAAAGGGTAGCAACAATACAGAATTCTAAAAGAAAGAAAGAAAAAGGAAAATGAGAAAAAGCCCCACTAAGAAATCAGTAATTTATAAATTATGTATTGTCATCCTGGATGTAGTTGTTCAAGTTCCAAAGTTAAAGGGTACATAGTAAATATTCAAACAGTCAGACTACAATCAGTTTTGCTCAAAGATCCCACAAAGATTCAGCAATATGGTCATCTATTTTACACACTCAAACTTACATGCAGTTATATCCCTTATAGCACTTTCTTTTCCTCTCTTTTTTACAATAGCAATTACATATTTTGGCTTTATTATGCTTGTAGTTCTTGTTTACTTTTCACATTAGAGACACAATATGATATTTATAAATATGATCCTTATTTCACTAATGAAGATAGTCTCAAGTTGTCTCCATTTACCTATGAAGACCTCAAGATCATCCTTTTTTATAGCTGAGTAATATTCCATTGTTTAAAAATGCCACATCTTTTTCATCCACTCTGCAGTTGATGGGCATCTTGGTTGTTTCCAGGATTTAGCTATCACAAATTGTGCAGCTATGAACATGGTTGCACATATATCACTGTGATATAAACTTTTCAGTTCTTTGGGGAAAATACCTAGGAGGGGAATAGCTGGATTGAATGGGGCTTCCAATCCTAGTCTTCTGAGAATTCCCCATATGGATTTCCATAATGGTAGCACCATTCTACATTCCCACCAACAGTGGAGCAGTGTTCCTTTTTCCCCACAGCCTCAACATTTGTTATCAGTTGACTTCCTGATGGCAGCTATTCTTTCTGGAGTGAAGTGAAATCTCAATATTGTTTTAATTTGCATTTCTTGAATGACCAGTGATGGTGAGCATTTCTTCATGTATTTATTTGCCATTTGTATATCTTTCTCTGAGAACTGTGTGTTCATCTCAGATGCCCATTTTTGGAGAGGCTTTGAATTTGGGGGCTTGATGCTTTTCAATTCTTTACATGTTCTGGACACAAGTCCTTTGTCTGAGGGGTTGCTGGCTAAAATTCTTTCCCACTCTGTGGGTTTTCTTTACACTCTGTTGGTGATTTCCTTTGAAGTGCAGAAACTTTTCAATAATATAAGATCCCATTTGTTGATTCTTTGAAGTGTTTCCCGTGCAGTTTGCGTCTTGTTCATGAATTCTCTGCCTACCCCTACATCTCCAAGACTTTTACCTACTTTGTCTTCCAGTAGATTTAGTGTTTCTGTTTTAATATTTAGGTCTTTGATCCATTTAGACTTTAGTTTGTGCACGGTGATAGTCTTGGATCTAGTTTCAGTCTTCAGCATGTAGAGAGCCAATTTTTACAACACCATTTATTAAAGAGACTATCCTTCTTCCAGTGGACATATTTAGCCCCTTTGTCAAATATCAGGTGGCTGAGTGTCTTTGTAGTTGTGCTTGCATCTTGTAATCTGTTCCATTAATCCTCAGGTCTATTTCTTTGCCAGTACCAAGCTGATTTTGCCACTGTGGCTTTATAGTACTGTTTCAAGTCAGGAATTGAGATGCCTCCTGCCTTGCTTTTGTTGCCTAGAATTGCCTTTGCTATTCTAGGTTTCTTCTGTTTCCAAATGAATTTTGTAGTGTTTTATCTAGATCTGTGAGGTATGTCAATGGTATTTTGATTGGGGTTGCATTAAATCTGTACAACAGTTTTGGGAGTATGGCCATTTTCACAATGTTGGTTCTTCCTAACCAAGAGCAAAGAATGTCCTTCCATTTTCTAATATCCTCTTCAATCTCTTTTTTCAGCACAGTGTGATTTTCAGCATATAGGTCTTTTACATTTTTAGTTAGGTTGATTACTAAATATTTCATTTTTTTACATGTTATTGTAAAGGGCAATATTTCCATAATTTCTCTCTCAGTGAGTTTTTTGTTTGTGTACAGGAATGCTATTGATTTTTGAGCATTGATTTTGTATCCAGCTACACTGCTGAACTTGTTTATTACCTCTAGCAGTCTTTTAATGGAGATTTTTAGGTCTTCTATATAGAGTATCATGTTATCTGCAAATAGTGATAATTTAACTTCTTTCTTTCCTATCTTTATTCCTTTTATTTCTCTCTCTTGTCAGATTGCCCTGGCTAGTGTTTCCAGAACTATATTGAAAAGGAGTGGTAACAGTGGACATCCTTGTCTTGTTCCTGATTTTAAAGTGAAAGCTTTCAGTTTTTGTCCATTTAGTATAATGGTCACTGTTGGTTTGACATAGATGGCCTTTATAAGGTTGAGGTAGATGCCTTGTATTCTGAATTTCTGAAGGGTTTTTATCATGAACATGTGTTGGACTTTGTTGAAAGCTTTTTCTGCATCTATTGAGATGACTATTTGTGTTTTTTTTGGCTCTGTTGATGTGGTGTATTGATTTGCGTATGTTAAACCATCCCTGCATTCCTGGAATGAACCCCATTTGGTCATGATGTATAATCTTCTCGATGATTTGCTGCATTCTATTTGACAGTATTTTGCTGAGAATCTTTGCATCAATGTTCATTAGTGAGATTGGCCTATAGTTCTGTTTTTTGGTTGCATCTTTCTCTGGTTTTGGTATCATAGTAATACTTGCCTCCAGGAATGATTCAGGGAGGATTGTTTTCTTTAAGGAGTATTGGCATCAAATCTTCTCTAAATTTCTTTTAGAATTCAGCTGTGAATCCATCCAGACCTGGGCTTTTCTTTGTTGGTAAGTTTTTAGTTACATTTTCAATTTCAATAGCTGATACTGGGTTGTTCAAAATTGCTATATCTTCTTGGTTGAGCGTTGGTAGTTCATATGTTTTTAGAAATCTGTCCATTTCCTCTGTGTTTTCCACTCTATGTGAGTAGAGATTTTCAAAGTAGGTATTCATGATCTTTTGAATTTCCACAGGATCTGTAGTAATATCTCCCTTTTCAGTTCTTATTGCACGAATTTGAGTTTTCTCTTTCTTTCTCTTGATAAGGTTAGTTAGGGGTTTGTAAATTTTGTTTATTTTCTCAAAAAAACCAACTTTTCAAGTCATTAATTCTTTGTATTGTTTTTTTAGTTTCAATTGCATTGATTTCTGTTCTAATCTTTACAATTTCCTCTCTTCTATGAGCTTTGGGTTTAGCTTGCTCTTTTTTTTCTAGAAGCTTGAGATGGAGCATTAGGTTGTTTATTTGTGCTTCTTCTGTTTTCTTGATATGACAGTTTATTGCTCTATATTTCCCTCTTAAGACTGCTTTCATTACATCCCACAGATTACAATATGCTGTTTCTATATTTTCATTGAATTATAGGTATTATTTTATTTCTTCTTTAATTTCATCTGTAGCCCACTGGTTGTTCAAAAGGCTGTTATTTAATTTCCACATATTTATGCAGGTTTTACAATTTCTTTTGCCATTAATTTCCAATTTCAGTGCACTATGGTCAGATATTATGCATGGTATGATTTCAATACCTTTGCATTTTTTTAAGAATGTTTTATGGGATAATATATGGTCTATTTTGGAGAATGTCCCATGTGCAGCTGAGAAGAATGTGTATTCTGATGTGGTTGGGTGGAACACTCTGTAACCATCTACTAAGTCCAATTGCTCTCAGGTATGATTCAGTTCTGTTCTTTGTTGACTTTTTGTCTAGTTGATTCAACTCTTTGTGACAATGGGCTGTTAAGATCACCTGTTATAATTGTGTTCTTGTGTATTTTGTTTTTCATGTCCATTAGTGTCTTTCTTATATAGTTGGGTGCTCCTGTATTTGGTGCATATATATTTATAATTGTTAGTTCTTCCTCTTCAATTTTTCCACTAACAAGTGTGTAGTGACATTATCTATCTCTTTTAATCATTTTAGATTTGAAGTTCATGTTGTCTGCAAATAGAATAGCTACTCCTGCTTTTTTCTGGGTTCCTATTGCATGGAATACTCTTTTCCATCCTTTGAGTTTTAATCTATGGGTTTCCTTTTGGGTCAGATGTCTTTCTTGTATACAGCATATTGTGGGATCCTGTTTCTTTATCCATTCTGTCAATCTATTCTTATAGGTGAATTGTTGCCATTTATATTTATGGATATCACTGATATGTACTGGGTCGACTTTGCCATGTTATGTTCCAGTTGTTTCTTTCTGCTTTTCCCCTTATTTAATTGCTTATCCTACCTGGTGGTTTCTTTCTGTTGTTGTTTTGGGGATTGTGGTCATTTTTATCTCTGTCTAGTTTGTCTTTCAGTACTCTTTCTAAGGTTGGTTTGGTGGACATGAATTTCTTCAGTTGTTCTTGTCATGGAAGGATCTTGTCTCTCCATTAAATTTGAATGAAAGTTTTGCTGGGTACATCAGTCTGGGTTGAAGGTAGTTTTCTTTCAGGGCTTGAAATACCTCACTCCAAGCTCTTCTTGACTTGAGGGTTTGTGCTGAAAAGTCTGCCATGATTCTAATGGGCTTTCCTTGATAAGTGAGTTGTGTCTTTTCTCTGACAGCTTTTACTATTCTGTTTTTATGCTGTATGTCTGAGATCTTAATTATTATGTGTCTGTGTGTGGATTTATGTTGATTATGACTGTTTGGTGTTCTATATTCCTCACTTATCTGCATATAAGATTCTTTCCCCATGTTTGGGAAATTTTCTGCTATTATTTCTGTAAATACTTTACATATGTCTTTTGCCTGGACTCCTGTATCTTTGCTAATGCCCATTATTCTTATATTGTTGCTCTTGGCATCATGATGAAGCTTCTGGATTTTCATTTCATGCTGCTTTGTTATTTTTAAAATTTCTATCCTTTCCTGATCCCTTATTGTGATCCTGTCCTCACGGTCTGAAATCCTATCCTCAGCTTCCTTTAGGCGGTTTTGCACACTTTCAATAGAATTTTTTGTTTCTTGGATGTCTCTTTGAGTTTATTTCATGAATTCTGCTTGTTTTCTATATTGTTCATTCAAAGTTTCAATCAGTTCCCCATGCTCATGTACTTTTTTCTCTATTTCTTCCTTAGCTGCATTCAACAACTCCTTCACTAAAGTTGCTATTTCTATGTTTACATGGGAAAGTACTACTAATTTGATTTGTTCTATAGCCTAATGGAGTTGTTTTTTTTTATTTCACTCACTATCTTTTCAGAGATTCTGGGTGTGTTACTTTTCGGGTCCTCTATTTCATTGTCTCCTATGCTTGCTTCTGGTGAACTATATGTTTGAGACTGCATTTTGCTTTTTTGTTTTATCATTTTCACTCTGCCTGATGTTTTCTGTTTAGGAGGGGATCACACACACTCTTTTCAGACTCACCAAAGTCTTACAGTTAGTTGGAGGGGGTTTTACTACTGGCCCTATTTATCCCCTGTACACCTCTATTTTAGGGGCATACTCACCACATTGATACAGTTAATCTGCTGTAGTCCAAGGTTTGCCTCCTGGGAACAAATTTCCTAGGTTTTTAACACTAACTGGAACCTGCTGAGGTCTTCTGATGTTCCAGGTGGGAGAGGGTCCCAGTAGAAGCAGTCCAGGGCAGTTTTCAGTCTTGGGCAGGCCTCCTCCATGTTTCTGGTGGCAGGGTGATCCCTTGGGGGAGGTTCCAGGCAGCTTACTCCTGATGCAGGCTTTTGCTAAGTTCCTGGTGGCAGGGTGGTCTCATGGGGGAGGTTCCAGGCAGCTTATGCCTGATGCAGGCTTCTGCTAAATTTCTGGTGGCAGGGTGAGCCCATGGGGCTATTTTAAATTCTTATTGGCTTACCATTTTCCTTTGTTTTTCCTAGAAATCAGTTTGAAAAATGGCCGAACCTAATGAGGCCCTAGAGATCTCACTCAGTATCAGGGAGAAATTGGCCACTTTTCTGGTCCCTTTATTAGAATGATGACCACTAGAAGTCTTAGAACTGCTTACCACAAATAAGGATATCCAAAAGTTGATAATTGATATTGGCATGGAACACAATACATATTTTTACAGGCATTAATCATTTGCATTATTACCTGTTTTCTGCAACTTCCACTATTATAAATGTGTAGAAGAGGATGAAGAATAGAGAAAAACTAGAAAACTTTCATAGATGGATGTCCAATAATATTTTTTGTATCTTTTTAGTTCTTTCACATTTTTTATGATAACATAAACAAATGCACATGCAAGGCCACCAAATGTTTTATCTTCATCAGTCTCTGGTTACTTTTATACCCTTCTTATCCATCTACCCACCCAACCATCTACTTTGTTACCTGTCTAGTATAGGATGGACTAAGAAAGGGCAACATGTGAGCCAAATAAAGGCTTGAGCTGTGTCTGATGTGGACTATACCACTGGTCCCACACAGCATAAGAATTTTCAATGTTTTATCTTTTATGTCCATTAATAGTAAGTGCATATGTTTCAAAAGTCTCAAAATATTTATTGATAACTTTCCAGGTGTCACCTCATTACCAAAGTAAGTATGGGTGAGAATCAAGAAAACTATGGCATTGATTTTCAGTGTGCTTGAGGGCACACAAGCACAGGGGTTGAGAACTTAGTTTTCTGACTTTCAAATAGCAGTCCTACTTCTTATACTCTGAATGATCTTGAGTATGTTTCTTGGACATTTTGTTATAGTTTCCTAATTATTAAAATGGGAATGGTATTAGAGTCTGCTGCATGAGGTTATGAAAATGAAATGAACTGAATATAAATCACTTAGAAACTATTCTAATTCCTTATAGATCATTAATATTATTAGCTATAGTTATAATTGTTCCTTATAAATGTAGGAGACCAAGAAAGAACTTCAGGGGGCTAGGGAAATATTTATGATTAAAGGATTATTACTTCAAATTTCAAAATTACTCCACACTCAAAAAAATACCACAGAATATGTGACAACAGTATGGTCTGAACTAATATATACTTTTTCTCCCATTGAAAATATATGAAAATACTAGAAGATAAAGCAAAATGAAATATATTTTAAACAGCTTTAACAAAATTGAAAAAAAATTAAAAATACTTAAGAATATAGAAGTCACTTAATGCTAGCAGAATAAACAAGGCAATTTCACATGGATATAGGTACTAACTACTAGAACACATGACTTTCTGTCCATTGGGAAAAGAAGGGGTGATCCACTTTGAGAATTTTCATAAAGGGATGAGAAGCTGGAGCAGAGACATTACACAGCAATTTAGCCTACACAGGTCTCTATGTTATGAAAGGAGGTTAGAAGATCTCTGTTCCAGTGTGAGATAACAGGAATGCATTTTTCTGGACCTTTAAATATGTGGAGGGCATAGCATGGAAGTGCTTAAAAATCCAGACCGGTATCATATGTGACCATGTAGTCTGAATTCACATTCTCCATATTGTACTGGAAGCCTAGAATCTGAAATTAATATTAAAATTTTTTGACATGTTTATTCTCAAAATAATCACATAGTACTACTTTATAAATTACTTCCATATAATACTACATGATCTTTCATGAGCAACAAAAAATATTTTGATTAATGAAATTAAAACAAAAAGTTCATCTTCCTTAAGAAGAGACATATATGCATAAATTAATGTCCCAAGAACTTGGTAAAAGAGAAAAATCTGTGAATGACTATAAAATAAGTAAAAGAAAATAAAGAGGTACAATAGAAACCTTTAAAACAAGCAAAACATTTAAGAGAAACAAATTTAGCTCTCAAATAAAAAACAGTCATAAATTATTAAAACAATACAAAGAAATGTGCAAATATGTAAACATGTTCAAAATTATGAAAATAATTAAATTTAAATCAGTTGGTATTAATATATTTTGTTTTATTTTTTAATTTGTTTTATGTTAAATTCTACTCTGGTTAAAATATGTATTTCTCTGCTTCATAGAGTTTTAAATAAAATGATTGTCAAGGTAGAATACTATCTACACAATGAAACTTTTATTTAACATAATTGATATTGAGTATTTTCTGATGTTGAAACTATTGCTCATTTGTTTTAAAAACTGTACAACAGTTAATTTGAATTTTTTTCTATTTATAAACTGTTTCTCTTAGATATTGTAAGCTATAAGCCAAAGATTGCACATCATTTTGTGCAAGTTTAAACTTTGCTAAAAGCTAAAATGCAGGAAGAACAATAATTTTGTCAGAGCAAGTGCACTTGTATATTTTTGTATATTTAAATACAAATTGCCTTGAAAACAACAACAAAAAGCCATATATTCTGAAGCATTGTTTCTATCTATTTAAATTACCTGGACTCTGAATAAGCATTTGTTTAAAACATATAAAATATAAAGTATCCTGCATCCCAAAGTAATTTCAGCACATGCTAAGTTAAATGAATGATGTTTTCCAGTTTATGCCAACTTAATGATGGCTGAAAGATTGAGCCAGAAATCCTCCCTAGTCATTGCAGTATTTTGGAATATCTGTGCCCAAGGAAAGCTCTCTCAAGGGTGCCTTTAAGCATCTACTGGTTATTCCATCAGCCTCATGCCCTTGAGCTTTCTACCGCCTGTTGTGCTGTCAGTAAACTTCAGTGAGTCCCTGATTTTTCCCCACAACCATCAACACACTTTGAGTCCTGCACCCAACTTTGCTTTTCCAGACACCAAAGACTGCTGTTTGGCTGTTGTAGGCAGTTTCAAACTGGCTAACACCAGCTAGTATTCCTCTTTGCAGAAGCCCACCAGAGGGTGATTCAGGAGCCAATAAAGGTTGGAAAATCACTTTATGGAAACTAGATTTTAATTATTCATTGGCAATTTGACTGCAATCCAGCAGGTGTCCCGATCAGATGAGGATGGCTTAATAAATGGATTTTTTTTCTTCCTCTCAGTAAGACACATTCAGCACTTCCCTCTCTAAGTTCATCTGCAATCAACCACCTGTACATTGGCAGAGAAAAACCAGTCATTTTCCTCCAGGAAGAGTGAGTAGTCTCAATAAAGATGGTGTGTCATTCATTCATTCATTGACCGTTTCTCATAGCTCTGCTTGTGAATTGTTTATGGAAGAAACATGAAAAATGATTAAAAAGAAAGCAAAAAATAAGACAATCTAATTCAAAGTCATGTGCTAGCTGTTGTTTAAGCTATATATGTTATGGGGAAATTTTTTTTTGAAAGAACTGAAGTGAGTTTGCATTATATTACTATTTATTGGCTGTTTGACCCCAGCAAATCAATTAACCTCCCAAATCAGTCTCTTCATATGAAAATAAAGGATATTAAAACCCTACCAGATGAGTGCAGGTATGTTTTCTATGCCTGGAAAGTTATTTTTTTTTCTATAAGTGATATCAACATGATAGTTTTACTGTGCTCTGTTGTTTGGAAAGTCCTGAGAGGTGAATTCTAATTAGCTGGCTGTGAGCATTTGACATCTTATAGACTTCCTACAAGCTTACCCATTTTGGGTTGGCTGAACCTGATTCGTAATTACTTCAGAGTGAAGTACAAAGTGTGAATAGAGGAAAAGTCTAAAGACCAATGTAGAATTTGAGAAAAGTTGATTCCCAATAGAGAGAAAGTCAGAGGGACATGTTCTCTTCATGAGGTTTACACATGCATGCATCTTACCTGAGGAATGAGATTGGATCTGAGGCACTTGATTTCCTGTATTTCCTGCACATGAAACCTATGCAATGCATTCCTTTTTCCATAGTTAAAGAGTGGTAGGGAAAGGAAAAGGAGAAAGAAGAGAGTGAGAAAATGAGTGAGAGATAGATACAAGACAGAATGAAAAAAATCATGGTAAAGTTAGAGAAAAGAAACCAGCAAGGACAAAAGTGAAAAAGAGCCAAAGAGAAAATGCTGGAAAAAGTAGGAAAAAGAAGTGAAAGTTGGAGACATAGACCTAAAGGGAGGAAGAGAAACAATAGAAGGAAAAAAATAGACAGAAGTAGGTGGTGAAAAGAGAAATCACAAGGTTAGACCAAGTCAAAGAAAAATACAATCATTTACCTTCTTGGGACAGATCGCAAGTGCTACAGTGAAGGGTCAAGGAAAATAATACTGAATTAAAGTCAACATTAAATTAAGTTAGAAAATTTGATAAAATTAAATCTAATGGAATAAAGAAAAGGAGAAAGTGAGGGGATAGGGACACTGACCGATGGTCACTGGGACAGAGGACAACGAGAAATACAAGAAGAAAATCACCAAGTCAGAGGTGTGAACTTAAAAACAAGGCAAAAGTAGCACCTGTGTACTTAGACCTTTAGGGGCTGATCAGGGAAGCAGCATAAAGAAGAAGCAAAGTCAGATACAGTCTCTGGGTACTTGGGAAGGTCATAGCATGTGTTTATCTATAGTGCAGAGTTAGCAGAAAAGAAGTTGATTGCTCTTCTGCCTGACCATGTGATATAAGCAAGTTGAGTAAATCATTGGGACTCTGATACATTTATGAACTGTGAGGAAATGCCTAATCTGTGAGGTCCTTATTAACTCAGATACTTTGGAATTTCATAGCTGAGGCTGATGATGTGTGAAAATTTATTTATAGACAACATGATAAACTGAGCTCTAACAAGAATTCTAATGTCTCGAAAACTTTTGACATAACCTGTAGCTGACACTGGGATAGAAGAAAACCAGCTTGACTCTGCTTTGTTCTATTCTGGAAACGTGTGATTTTGGACAGACCCTTGACTGGCCTGCACTCTATTCTAATGCAGGCAGTGCTCACATATAGTTCTGTTTAGGGATGGGAAGAAAGAGGGTAGAGGGGTCACACAAACTCCTACCTGTCCTACTCAGACTCCTGTAGGGGCAGGCAGCCAAAGGGTTCGGGTTAGTAAAGGTCAAGTACCCACCGAGGAGAACCAGGAGTGTCAGGCTCTGCCAGAAGGGAATGGCGATTACTTGGCTTCAACTAATTATTCCTAATATATGTGCAAGTAAGAATTGAGGTCCTCGGATGTTTTCCAGTGAAGTCTGAGGAAGGGAATAAGCAGGAAGGACTCTGACAAAGGGTAGTAAAAAGGGATCAAGATGTGTTAAGTATATATAACAGTACCCCACAAGGAATAGGATTATTATGTATCACAAGTATATACTAATAAAAATAAATGAATAAAGCCACCAATTTGCGGCTGCAATAAGTGGAATAAATGGTTTTTTTGTAAGGTTTATCTCCCATATTCTGACTAAGATTCTAAATCACAAGGAATGTCTAGCTCTTAGACATAAAATAAAGATTGAGGCTAAATGATACAGAATGGATTAGGGAAAATGTTTGAAGAAACATTTCCTCTTGTCCCTTTGCTTTTGCTCCTATGGTTGACTGATTTAATTGTCAAAATTTCAGCCTGAAGTTCCTGTAGATGATGCCACTTCCATGCCATTAATGTCCCCATATTTCCTATCCTTTCCTTTTCTCTCTCACAGCCTCTTCCCACTTCATTCCCATTCCATGCTCATTTCTCACTCCTGATTCTTCCTCATCTCTTAGCTGCCAGCATCACCAGCTTTGCCCGCTCCCCACGACTCAGAGCCCGGAGTTAGCACCAGCCCTGTCTCCGAAGGCGAGTGTAATCCTGCTCTATGGGAAGTTAACAGCATTTCTGCAGTGGGATATTTAATCATTTGAATCCTTGATAGGTATAGTTCTTTTTATGTCTTCCAGCAATAAATCCAGGTTCTATCTAATCTCTGATCTCAGAGAAAAGAGAATTAACCAGCTGAGGATGTGACTAGAAATGAAACCCACAGAGAAAGGAGTGAAAAAGAGATCACTTTATCTGCATGTGCACACAGCAAAGCAACATGGAATCAGTGAGCAATAGAAAAAGAGCTGCACTTTTCAGTCCTTCCTCATCAATTTGTGATACCTCCTAACATCGTTCAGTGTTTTTTTCTTTTGCTAAAGCTATCTATATTTTTGAGCACATGGCATTCTTACTTTACCTCCAAGAAGCCTTTTGACTACTTCCCTCTTTCACTTGCCTACACCTTAGTGTGTATTTCCTGATTTACTCACTTTTTCTACTGTCTGCTTCTCTCTCAAAATGCCTTTTTTATCTTGTTTGATTTTGTCTCATTTTTCTTGTTTTTTTTCTGTTTTATTGTAGTGCTTCAGATTGAATCCCGAGGCCATCGGCACTCCAGGCAAGCATGCTACCTCTTAGCTTTTTCAAAGTGTATTTTCATTCTCTCCACCACATATATAGGAATCTACAAGTAGATGGAGTCAGAACAGTGTTTTGTCTGAGTCCCCATGCCACACTATGCAGTAGATACACTGTTGTTTTCCCTGTGGTTACTCTCTCTGGTGAAGATTAAAGCTTACAAAGTCACATAACACCTCCAAAAATGTTGTATTTAGATAGATGGCTGCCTTTACTAAGATCCTTGAGGGTAGAAGTCAAGACCTGTATTTTCTCTACCCTACCAGGATTTTCAGTCCTTAATTTGTACTAAACACTTAGCCTTATATCACATTTCTTGGGAGTAAAACAATGAATTCGAACATAAATCATTAACCACTCATCACCTGTATAATCTTTGAAAATATTGGTCAAATTCTTTGAACTCTCTGAGCTCAGTTTTCTCATTTCTAACATGGACAACTAGATCACCTGTAAAGTTTGTGTCTTGAGATTTTAATAATCTGGTTTGAATATTTTTGTTGCTTCAACTTCAACAATTCCTCCTGATAAAATCAGCAGCACATCTAGATCTTCTCCATTGTCCAAGAATATACTCTGCATAGGAACACAAAGAGATGAGATCACAAAGTTAAATGGAGTGCAACAGAAATTTAGCAAAGCTGCCATAACCCCTTGGGCACATTTCTGTAGAGAAGAAATACTGAGCAGCCAACATGTCTGTTGAGGCTATGAAGGCATTTAGGAGCAGAGGGGAAAACAGAAAGCATGTCTGTGGCCTCTCTTCATGTGATGAGAATCTATAATTCTCATAGGTAAAGTAAAAGCTTAAAATAACCTTCACTGTTTTGTCTGGGATTTGATATGTTAGGGTTGGACAATAGCTGCTTGAAATTAGATAGTACTAGTCCAATTTGGTGAGGAATTAAAATCAAATCTCATTGGTTTGTGTATCATAAAATAAACCCTGGTGAAAAAGAGATGGACGGGAGTAAGGGGAAGAAAAGAGGATGGAAAAGAATTAAGATATGTTATGACATGTGCTGACTCCCTGTGCGGAATGTGGTGATCATGCGCTAAAAAATAAAACCTAGGGAAAAAAGGGTGCTGTGCACTGGGGTTTCAGCTTACACCACTCAGCCCTGCGGCCCACTCTCATCTCAGTCTTCTCTGTAATTGTGTAAAGTTCTGTTTCTTTCCTAATGTACTGAATGCATTTCTTTCTATTCTCCTTGCTCTTCTCTCCTTCTCTCTGGCAGAGACAAACTTTTTGATTCCTTTTAAAACTTGAAATAAAGAATGTTTGTTTCAGTTGCACTTTCTTTTTGTCTGTCAACATACTTAAAAGCACATGCTTAAAACGTCAGCATAACCCACTAATTTAAGAGTGAAAATACACACACATGCACATATACACACAAACTCATTGTTGACAGAAGTATAATCTCACAATATAAGTTTTTACTATTAGTAGAAAAAAGTGCATGTAAGTATGTATCGATGTGTCCCGAGCTTCCGTCTTTCCACTCAATATCTGTTTCTCTAGTCAACACAGTCTATCTTCATACATCTACCTCCCTCTCTCCTGCCTACCCTCTCTCCCTCCCCTTTCTTCCTCCTCCCTTCTTCCTTCCATTCTTTCTTCCTTTTTTCCTTTGTATTTCTTTTCTTTTGGATATGTTTATCCTCTTCTATTTCTTTCCTCTTTGCCACAAAATTTCCATTTTCTTTTTATCTTCTCATAGATCTGTAAAGACAAAAAGAAACATAGTTATAAACATGTGAAAATAAAGTGGATTTTGTAGCTGTAACTTAGCTGTATCTCTAATTACAGGGAACAATTTACAGCACAATTTAAAATTTTTAAGAATTATTTTTCCTATCCCCCCGTGTCCTAAAAATTCTACACTTTGGTACATCCTCAGCATAAATGATCCACAGACTTTGTGAAAGAGATCACTCAAAATTTCATAATGACACTACTTATGACAGTCAAAAATCAGAAACCATGGAAATGAGTGAAAGGTAAATTGTTTAGTTATGGTATAGATAACCACACTCACATAAATAGTTTAAAAATTAACAACAATGTATACTATCATTGAACTCTGGTTTTTCAATCCTGTACCATGTACTAACTCTGAGCTATTGAATGCATAACTCAGAAGATTCTTCAGAGAAAACCATCTTTGATTCTTTCATGCTGGTGCTTGCTTGCAGAGAAACTTCCACTGTTCCCTCTTCACTGAGGGTAGTCTTTCTGTCTGTTGCAAAATTTCTCACCAGCCTCTTTCCTGATGCACAACACACCTTGAGAGACAAGAGTACAAATTCCTCTTACACAGGGAGGACTCTGTTGTCTCTGTAAATAATTCTTCTACACAAATAACTTCCTACACATGTCTCATCACTTTTTATAAACATGTTACTTTGTGATTTGGGGCCCTTATATCCTGAGTATGTCAAAAGGAAAGAGAGTTTGCTACTAGCTTCTAATTCCTAGCCATAAGTGAACATCTGCTCAGGTTTTATTTCTAATTTTTCTGCAAATTTAGACAAAATCTGTCAACCTACTTTTCTCTTAATAATCATGACAGAAATATCTGAGTGAAGATCAGAACCCATCCTCTCAGAGCCACTTCAGGTTCTAGAGTCCAGGCACCTAGAAAGCAACTTAGTGAAGAGAAAAGGAAGTGCTCAGATAATCAAGAAATTGTCTACTAGAAAACTGTAAGTCACAGAGAAATTGAAGACAATGCAGAGAAAAGAAGCAAACAGTCTGGTGTGGTACCCCAGCTCCTGAGGAGGAGAATCTGTCTCTGCAAACACATGATAAACCTGAAGAATGTAGGCTTTCCTGGGGAGAAAAAAAATTTCCAGCAAATTTAGCCCCAAGAAAAATCTAAATGCACTGCAAATATGGCAAAAGATAGTGTTTCATTCCTGACTCCTTTTGTCTGGAAACTAGAACTGGAGATATCTATTGCAACTCTTGCTGTATTTGGTAGTGATTAATCAGGAGACCTTTTAGGAAGGGACTGATTGTTTAATATTGATCTTCTCTGGGACTCAGAAGTCTCCAAACAACACTTTCAGATTTCTGGGACCACCCAATCACAATACCTAGAAGGGAGATGGCCACTGGAATTAGTGTGAGAAAGGGCATGAGCTAGTCATTGACCCTCTGAGAAGCTTAATCAATGGGAAGGTCAAACAGGGAAAGACCCCTTGGTATTGCTGTCTATGGTGAGAATCCAGGCTGACCGCGTGTGGTTTTCTGAAGGGGGTAGGTCTGAAAGCTGGCATTAGTTCCAAAACACTGCTTGATAGCCTTATTCCCTTCATAGTCTGTGTCTTTTTCCATAGTTTCTTTTTCCATAGTCAATATCTTATATCATAAAGCTTGCCTAAATAAATAAGCTCAATAGAATTGAATACTACTGAATTATACTATATATTACTGGATTATAATGGAATGAAATAGAAACCAGTACCAAAACCAACAAAAATTGCATAATCATGTAGAGAATAAACAAAAATCAATGGTTCACAGAAGAAATCAAGAAAAAGAAATTTTTTTAGAATCAAGTAAAAATGGAAGCACATCACACCAAAATGTAAGAGACAGAAAGAAAGCAATTAATTGTAAGACAGAGGTTTACAATTGTGAAAGTAAACACTGAAAGAATAGAGAGATCCCAAATAACCTAATGGTCTTAGAATAAAATAACAATGTAGACCCAAAATTAGTGGAAAGAATTATAAAATTAAGTTAAATAATTACAATAATTAAGGAAAATAATCATAAAATCAGGGAGAAATTAATGAAGTTGAGAGAAAAAATAAATCAATAAAGGATCAATCAACAAAAATTAGTTATTTGAAAGTATAAACAATAATCTTTAGTCAAACTTAACCAAAAGAAAAAAAAAAGAAAAAAATCATAACAGTGCAATTAGAAATGGCAGGGTAAAATCACAACCGATATTTCAGATAGTCAGAGGATTATAAGAGACATATTTGAAAATTTCTTTCCAAAAAACTGGGAGAACCTAGAGAAGGAAGAAGTTCTTAGACAAATACAAATTAATAAACTTGAGCCAGGGAGATATGAAAACTGTGAACAAACCTGTAACAAGTGGCAAAAAGAGGTAACAATAAAAACTGGTAAGAAAAAATAGCTGAGGACCCAAAGGAATCATCGTAGATTTCTATCAGAACTCCAGGGAAGATCTAATGCAAATATTCTTCAAACGCTTCAGTGAAGTTAAAAGGAAAGTATCACTGCTAAACGCACTTCTGGAAACTAACATTATATTGATATGAAAACTGATCAAACTTAAGGAAAAAAGAGCACTATAAGTCAATCTCCTTAGTGAACATGAAGCAAAAGTCTTTACCAAGATATTGGCAAGCAGAATATAAAATTCATTAAAAAGATACACAAGTAGGTTTCATCTCAGGAGTACAAGTATGTTTCAGTACTTGTAAATCCATGAATTTAATGTCATAGAAAGAGAAACAAAGACAAAAACTACATGACATCTCCATAGATATGTCACCTCTCTATCTCTTTATCTTCACACTTGAGAGAGATCTATCTCCCCAATTCTTATTATCTGCTTTTTACATTACAGTCTACTTATCTTTTTAAAAAATAGTGCTCAGAAAACAGGTTATCCACCTATCGAGTAAGGAATATAAACCCACATCTCCTACCTTGTACTAAAATAAAATCAAAGAGGATCAAAAATGTAAATACTAATAGAAATAGTCTGCTGGAAGGTAAAGTTGGTAAGTCTTGACACAGATACAGGCAAAGACTCTCTGTTGCACAAGAGATAACAACAAAAATGAAAAATTGGGATTAAGGAAATTAAGAATGTCCTGCAAAACAAAGGAGATATTGAACAAAGTGAAGAGACATCTAGAGAGTGACAAAAAATTTGTCATCAGGTTCTCAGATAGAGGATTAATATCTAGAATATTTAAAGAACAGAGAAAAATTAGACCCTCTAAAAATAAAAGACTCAATTAGAAATGGACAATTGAAATGAATAAACACTTTTCAAGAAAAGTATAAATTGCCATTAAGTACATTAAAAATGTTCAACATTATTAGCCACTTGAGAAATGAAAATCAAACCAACACTAAGATTCTATTTTATACCAGAATGAATGGTCATATCACAAATTCAACAAAACAGCAAATGTTGGATAGCATAGTTATGAAATAATAACCCTTTCTACATTGCAATCAGGAGCTTAAATTAGTACAACCACTATGGAAATCAATATGGAGATTCATTTAAAAACTAAAAATAGAAATTCTTTTCAACCCCAGAAACTCTCTTCTATGTATCTTCCCCAAAGATTTAAAGACATCACATCACAGTGACATATGGTTACTCATATTTATAGCACCACAGCTCATAATATCTAAAGCTTGAAAGGAGCCTATTTGTCCATTGACAAATAAATTGACTAAAGAAAATGCTTACTTATAAAGACACCATCATTTATTGCTAAAAGGATATACCTAGAACCCACAAGTGAGATAAATTAAATACAGATGCTTAAATAGGATACATTTTCTCTTACATAAAAAACTCAAAGTATAAATAATTTAAAGATCAAAACAAAAGATGACAGGAAACAAGCCGATAGGTATTTTTCAGATGAGAAGGCAATCTAGGCATAGAGAGTTAGGGGAGAGACAGTAAACAAAGGGGAAGTTCAAAGAACTAAGTTGCAACATAGGTAGGTACCAAATTCCTACATCAAGTGTATTAATTATGTATCACAAATGTGTCCTAATAAAAAGGTTAAAGAGATCACAATGATAAAACCTCCTCCGTAAGTCCAGAAGAACATGCAATAAAATAATACGCAGTGCCTTCTCAGTAATGACAAGCGCATGATCCTGGCCTCTAGTGACTACTGTCTTATTTCAATTTCTAAGAGGTTTATATTTTTATATTTCAGAAGTCAGTGACATCATATAATGCTTGTTTTTGTGGGCTTGGCTTATATAACTTTATATAATGTCTTTCAGTTTTATCCATGATGTTTCAAATGACAATATTTTATTCTTTTTTATGGCTAAATAGTATAATATATATATATATATATATATATATATAATGCATTTATATAGTATCACACATATGTTATATTTTTTTATTTTGAGAGAAAGAAAAGAAAATTTTTAAAAAGACAAAATAGAAAAAACAAGAAGAAAAGTTCAGAGTTCAAAAAGTTATCATAAAATTGCTAGTTGATACATTACATATTGTTAACAATAGTTGTTAAAGTTACAAAGTCAAAGCATAAAAAGTGGCTGGACACTCGAACATTGACACTACAAACTCTTCTGTTCAATGATCTAAAAAAGCTCAGGAATATGGTCATCTATACACACTATACATATCATTATATCCTTTAGAACACTTTCCTTCCCTTTCACTTTTACAGTAGTTATTGCATCTATTATACTTTTATATCTATTATGCTTTTATACCTATTATACTTTTTGGATACCATTACTCTGTCCATTCTTGTTATTTTTTATACTAGAGAGACAACGTGATATTTACTAATGTGAGTCTTGTTTGTTTCACTAATGAGGATATTCTCAAATTGTCTCCATTTACAGATAAAGGCCTCAAGATCATCCTTTTTTATAGCTGAGTAGTTATCCCATTGTATAAAAATACCACATTTTTTTCATCCACTCTGCGGTTGATGGGCATTTTGGTTGTTTCCAAGATTTAGCTATCACAACTTGTGCTGCTATGAACATGGGTGCACATATATCACTGTGTGTACTGACCTTTTCAATTTTTCTGGGAAAATACCTAGGAGATATTTTAGCTGGGTTGAATGGAACTTCCAATTCATGTTTTTTGAGAAGTCTTCATACTGACCTCTACAGTGCTTACACCAGTCTCCAACAGTGGAGAAGTGTTCCTTTTTCCCCACAGCCTCATCAACATTTGTTATCAGTTATTTTCTTCATGGAAGCTATTCTTTCCAGGGTAAAATCTCAGTGCTGTTTTAATTTGCATTTCTCAAATGACCAGTGATGGTGAACATATCTTCATGTATTTATTTGCCATTTGTATACCTTCATCTGAGAACTGTGTTCATCTCAGATGCCTGTTTTTGGAGAGGATCTTTGAATTTGGGGGGCTTGATGTTTTTCAATTCTTTATATGTTCTGGATATAAGTCCTTTGTCTGAGGGATTGTTGGCTAAAATTCTTTCCCATTCTGTGTGTTTACTTTTCACTTTGTTGGTGATTCCAATCAAAAAGGAGAACTATAGACCAACCTCACTAGTGAACATTGATGCAAAGATTCTCAATAAAATCTTGGCAAATAGAATGCAGCAAATAATTAAGAAGATTATACACCACGACCAAGTGGGATTTATTCCAGGAAGCAGGGATGATTCAACATATGCAAATCAATAAATGTAATACACCACATTAACAGGGCCAAAAATAAAAATCACATGATCATCTAAATAGGTGCAGAAAAAGCATTTGATAAAGTCCAACACATGTTCATGGTAAAAACCCTAAAGAAACTCAGAATAGAAGGTATGTACCTCAGTCTCATAAAGGCCATCTATGGCAAACCAACTGCCAACATTATACTAAATGGACAAAAACTGAAAGCCTTCACTCTAAAATCAGGAACAAGACAAGGATGTCCACTATCATCACTCCTATTCAGTATAGTTCTGTAAATATTAGCCAGAGAAATCAGACAAAAGGGAGAAATACAAGGAATACAAATAGGAAAAGAAAAAGTTAAATTATTATTAATTGCAGATGACATGATACTCTACATAGAAGACCCCAAAAACTCCATTAAAAGATTACTAGAGGTAATAAATTCAGCAGTGTAGCTTGATATAAAGTCAACACTCAAAAATCAATAACATTCCTCTACACAAACAAAAATGTCACCAAGAGAGAAATTATGGAAATATCGTCTTTTGCAATAGCATCTAAAAAATGAAATACCTAGGAATCAACCTAACCAAGAATGTAAAAGACCTATATGCTGAAAATTGTACTGCCCTACAGAAGGAGATTGAAGAAGATATTAGAAAATGAAAGGATATTCCTTGCTCTTGGTTAGGAAGAACCAACATTGTGAAAATGGCCATACTCCCAAAACTGTTATACAGATTTAATGTAATCCCAATCAAAATACCATCAACATACATTACAGATCTAGAGAAAACATTCCTAAAATTCATTTGGAAACAGAAGAAATCTAGAATAGCAAAGGTAATTCTGGGCAACAAAGGCAAGACAGGAGGCATCTCAATTCCTGACTTGAAACTATACTACAAAGTCATGGTGATAAAATTAGCATGGTACTGGCAGAGAAACAGACCTGAGGATCAATGGAAAAGATTAGAAGATGCAAATACAAGTACCAAAGCCCTCAGCCACCTGATATTTGACAAAGGTGCTAAACATGTTCACTGGAAAAAAGCCTCTTTAATAAATGGTGTTGGGAAAAATTGGCTCTCCACATGCTGAAGTCTGAGAATAGACCCATGCCTAATGCCATACACTAAACTAAAATCAAAATGGATCAAGGATCTAAATATTAAAACAGAAACACTAAATCTACTGGAAGACAAAGTAGGTAAAAATCTTGGAGATATGGGGTAGGGAGAGAATTCATGAATAAAATGCAAACTGCATGGGAAATACTTCAAAGAATCAACAACTGGGATCTCATATTATATTACATATTTTAAATAATATTGCAATCTATCTATCTATCTATCTTTATCTAATCATCTATTAATGGACACTAAGTTTGTTTCCTTTTCTTGTCTATTATGAATAATGGAGCAATAAGCAGGGGAGTACAAACATCTCTTTGATATTTTGGCTTTGTTTCTTTTTTATATGTTCCCAGTAGTGCTGTTATAGGATTATGCATTAGTCATGTTTTTAATGTTTCAAGGAACCTCCAGGCTGTTTTCCATAATGATGGTACTAGTTTACATTCCTACCATCTGTGTGCAAGGCTTCCTCTGCTCTCCGCGTTCTCGCAGCTCTTGTCATACTTAGTCACCTTTTTTCTTTCTTTTTCTTGAGATGGGCTGTTATTCGGCTGCTCAAGCTGGTCTCAGACTGACAGGTTCAATGCTTTCTCTCATTTCAGATTACTGGATAGTTTCCACTAGAATCACACATCACTACACCCTACTTTCATTTTGATTCTCACTGGAGTGAGGTGATTTGTCCTTGTGGTTTTGATTTGCACTTTCTTGATGATTAGTGATTATGAACGTTCTTTTATATATTCATTGAGTGTTTGTATATCTTTTAAGAAAAGTTTATTTTGATCCAATGTCCATTATTTAATTAGGTTACTTATATTTTTAGTATCATGATATTTGTGTTAACTATTCTATATTTTAGTTCCTTGATTTTTTTCTCCATACTAATCATTTAATGTGTTATCAGATTGATTAAGCTTGCTGGTATTTTATCAAGTATTTTTGCACCTATGTGCATTAAAATCATAGGCCTTTACTTTTCTCTTGATTGTGTCCTTGTCTAGATTTGATATGAGAGTAATACTGACCTTATTGAGTATTTGGTAGAATTTCTTCTCTTTAGGTGTTGGGAAGACATAAGAAGGTTTGCTGGTAGTTCTTTCAGTATTAAGTAGAACTCAGCAGTGATTATTCTTACCTTCAGCATTTGTTTGATGAGCAATTATTTACATTTCCATTTGTTTAAAGAAATATTTTAACTTTTTTTCATCTCTTTCTTGATCCATTGGTGGTGCAAATGTAATGGGTTTAAAGTTTTTGTGACTGATTTGTAGTTTTATTGCATTGTGTCAAAAAAGATACTTGATAGTATTTTACCTTTTTAAAACAATTATTATATTGAGATTGTAGGGTCTATCATATGATGTATTATGTGCTGTTGAGAAAAATGTGTATTCTGCAGACATTGGATTGAATATTCTGTAAATGCGTAATAGGTTTGTTTAGGGAATAATTTAAAGCTTCTACTTCTTTCTTGCTTTTCTCTTTGGATGATCTGTCATCTGACCTGGCAATATGTTTTGATTCTTAACTTATACTTTTGCTTTATGTCTATCGTGGAAATTATAAAAATTGTTTTGAGATTAACAAGATATTTTAAAGTAATACCCAGTTTATGTGATTACAAAGATAAGAAAATACAAAAGCAGAAAATATACTAAAAAGTACTGATCTTATCCTTAGCCACAGTTTAAATTTTAAATGCCCCATTTTATATTTTCCATGAGACCTGCCTCTAAAAATATGAATACAACTGTTTTTAAATCAATCAATATGAGTGGTTTGCTCAGCATGTTTGCAATATTTTGAAGTTGTCTGCATCATTATCCTTATCTGTAGCATTTACACTTTTTAATTTTTTCTCATTATTCTTTAATATCTCTCAGTGAAAAGAATTCTCTTTTGCATTTTTTATAGGAAAAATCTGGTTGCTATATCTTCTCAGGTTTGTTTATCTTGGAATGTCTATATTTCTCTTTCACTTTTAAAGAATAACTTTGCAAGGTACTGTGTTCTTGATTGGCAGTTTTATTCTTTCCCTACTGTGAAAATCTCCTACTGTTCTCTCTTGGTTTGCAAGACGTCTGCTGAGAAGTCAACTGTGAGATAAACTGGTACACCCTTATGTGTTGTTTGATTTTTCTTGCTGTCTTGAAAATCTTTTCTTTATATTTAGCCTGTGAGGGCTTGATTATGTCTTGGAGTAAACTTGGGTGAAGTTAATCTGACTCATGATTTTTGTATCCTTTTTTTTTAATTTGGGGAGATTTATGTAATTTTTTTGAATAAATTTTATACTTCTGGCGCATTTTTCTGTACCTCTTTTATGTCAATAACCTGAATATTTGCTCTGTGTGTATTGTCCCAATAGTACCAAAGACTGTCTTCACTCCTTTTCTCTTTTGTCTTTTTTGTTTTCCAACTGTGTATTTCTAGATACTTGTCTTCAATTCACGAATTCTTTCTTTTTTTTTTAAATGTACCCTGCTCTTCATGTTTTCTATTGCATTTTAAGCTTTGTTTATTGTATTTTCAGGTCAGGAATTTCTATTTAATTGTTTAAAACTGCTTTCATCTTTCTGTTAAGATATTATGTTAGATTGCTGAATCATTTCTTTATGTTTCCTTGAGCTTCTACTTAGCTTAAAACAACTGTGTTAAATTCTCCATCTAAGAATTCACCCTAACTGGTTATTTTGGGGTCAGTTTCTTTTTTTAATTTTCATTTTTCTTAGTACATATTTACAGTACATAACAATTACATTCATTGAGGATCTTTAACATATATATATATATAACTCATCTTAGCTCTTCATTCATTTCCCTTTTCTCCTTTCTCTCCCCACTCTGCAATTCTTGGGCCCCTTTGCTTTTGCAACCAATCTGTGTCCCTGTTTCTCATCTCTGTATTTCCTTGCTCTTTACTTATGCTTTAGATTCTCTTATATGGGTCAGTTTCTGATGTCTTCTTGACTGTTAGATGAGGTTATGGTTCCTTGGAAGCTCTTGATGCTCCATGTGGAATATTGTCTTGGGTAAGTTATTAGTTACTTACTTCAGTTTTCCTAATCTGTGTTTGGGGACTATCCTCCCCGAAGTTCTAGGCCATGCACTTATTTTCTCCTAGCCTACAGTCACATCCATTATATCAGCACCAGAGAGTGTTATCATTTTGGGTATGCTGAGTTCACCAGTGCTATATTCCAGTTCTACCACAGGAGGACAATCAAAACTCAAGTTTCTCTCAAGTCTGAGATCCACGTGTTTTCCACAAGACGTGAGGGAGTATTTAAAATAGAACTCTCCCCATCCACTAAAGCCCGGCCCTGAGGCTGGAGTAGGACTGTTTTCTACCTTATACTCAAGACCTATCTGTGATTGGGCTCTGTGGGAGATTGTTCAGATTTGTTTACAGTCACCATGTAGAGACCATCCTCTGGCTCCTGTGTGACCCTCTATAGCCACAAATACTTCAAAATCTTCTCAAAATCTGGATCCCACAACACAACAAAACCACCAAATTACTTGAGTAGGACCAAGGTACATAGAGCGTAGTGCTATAGGCTGCCAGCTGCTGAGATGGATTTGTGGTTGAAGATTACAACTGCGAGACACAGGTGACGCTAAACCTGTTTCCCACATCAGTGAGTTCCAAGGAAAAATCCTCTACTTAGTACCCTGTAATACCACAACAAATGGAATTTTGTTCTACACTGTGAAGTCCATATTTTTGATAGTGTTGTTCAAAGCGGTCTTTTGCCTACCAAGGCTGATGCTATGCTGGGCCACACCTGAATTTCACAGCTTCACGGCTTCACAAAATATGAGCCATATCCTGGGTCCACAAGGCTACTGCCAGAAATGCAGTCAGAAATACGAGTTTGTCCCACAAAGGCATGCATATTTTTGCCTCCACTGAGTGTCAGAGCAAGTCTACAGTGTACCAGGCTACTGATGACAGATCAAAGCCCATGATTGTCATAACTGTCTCCGCCTGAGACCAGAAGATCCCCAGACCTCTATGACCTCTTGTTTGGGTGTGAAACATGATTTTCTTTGTGATGGGTTCCCCTCATATAAGACTACCACCTTTTATATGGCACCAGTCCATCATGGCACTGAATCCCAAAACAAGAGCATATCTCTCCTACACTAACTCCCATGCTTGTCTTCTTGTCCCAAAACAATAAAGTCTGCCTCCCTTTTGCACACACACCAAAAGTCCTCCAAACCCCTCCTGACACCATCCACTCACATAGTCTCTAACCCTATCCTAGTTCCATAAAAGTGACTCTCTGCTTTGTCTCCTTTGAGGGAAATTTGCAGTCTGTTGTAGCTCTCCTGTGCCCACAGTCAAGGTCTCTCTCTCTCTGTCTGTCTCTGTCTCTGTCTCTCTCTCTCCATCCTTGTCTCTCAGCTGCCCCCTTTACCTTAACACTTTCTTTGGTGGGCACTGAGATGGTTCTCACTGTGGAAAGTCCAATGCTGAGCTCTAAAATGAGTCCTATCTTAGTTTTCTTGCCCTTTTCCCAAAGCACGGAGTCTTGCTTCCTGCTTTGCTGCCTGAGGTTAGGTGTGGTGTGGTGCAGGAAATCACCTGGACTCCAGACTGACACAGCTACATCCTCTAAACCATGGAAATTGGCAGGAATTGTAAGGAAGTTCAGTTTCACCCTGGGTTTCAAGTCTAGGGTCGAATGTAATCATTTATTTTTTTCTTAACGTGGAGGTATAATTTTCCATCTGTTTGGAGATGGAGTTGATGAGATGCCAGGAACTCTTTTCTTCCTGCTTCTTTCAATGAATATTTTCTCTTTGTTTTACTGAAAGTAAGCACTATGATTTCTCATTTCGTTTTTTTTTTAAAGTTAATTTGATGAATGAAGAGTTATTTAAACTGATGTCTCATGGAGACATGATGGCTGGAGTGTCTTACGCAGTCATCAGTTTGATCTATGGGGCTTAAGGGATTTTTTTTCTTTTTTAATTTTTATTTTTTAGTGTTATCTGTAAACTTTAGAGATTCTGTACAAAGTAAAAATTATAAAATTTTAGGAACCTGCTCTAAAATTACAACTATAAAATAAAGAATCAGAAATTATTTTTATTCAATTCAAATTTCTAGAATCTTCAAAATCAGAGAACAATTTAAATGTGTTTTTTCAAAAAATTAACTTTGTGAAATGTTTCTTTAATAAGTTTTCTTCATTTTGGATTTTGGCTTCATTTGATCAAGACTTTCTATAACAAAGCTTTGAAAATATTCTCTAAAAACAGAATAAAGGTAATTTGATCTTTTCACTAATCACACTGCCTAAAATTTACTTTCTGTTATACAGCAAAGAAGATACTCAGCAATTATTGTCATGTCATGTAAAATGTAAGACTATCGGAAAATTTGAGCAGGTTATTAGAAAGTTAGCTTCATGTATAAATTATAAAATTTAAAAACACATTTGATTTTCTTTTGAAGAAATTAATCTTCCATTCTCTTTGAGTTTATGACATTAAAAATATTGTTAATAATCACATCTGAAATCGACAGAAATGACTTAAATATGTATGAAAGTGACTCTGGATCACACAATGTAATATATTTTACTTAAATGCAAACATTATGCTTCATCAGGTCAATTTCTCATTATCTGGATTCTAAACAGTGTAGTGACTCAGAGTATTTGGCCAATTGTAGCAAAAACATCATAAATTGAGTCATTTAAGATAAAGTTTATTTCTCACAGTTCTGGGAAGCGAGAAGACAAAAATGAAATCATCAGGCAGTCCGGCGCCTTCTGAGGATCTGTTCCCCTTAGATGGCACCTTCTAGCTGGATCCTCATATGGTGTCAATGGCCAGGCAGCTCTACTGAGGGTTTTTTATAAGGGGACCAATCTCATTCACGAAGGTTGGTCTCTCAGGACTTCGTCATCTCTCTGTGGTTCCCACTGTCAAGTGCCACCACCTGAAAAGTTAGGATTTTAACATATGAATCTCAAGGGTATATAAACATTCTGGCCATGGCTCCGCTCAGCGTGAGAGGCAACATTACATAATGGAAGTCAGAGTGAACAGAGATGTGTTCATCAACTGTGGGTAAAATATTTTGAACATTTTACAATCAGATGTTGTCATGTGAAAAAAATCCTACTATGTTAGATGAACCCAGGTAAGAGAGTGGCTCTGAACTTTAAGCCGCATTACCTTCCAGTGGACCCAGTTTAGATGATAGCTGTCATTCCTGACTTTTTCTTCCCCACATAAAGTAAACAGACCTCCTGCCTCCCTTACTCTGCTGCTTCAGGCCTTGCCAACTTCTGACTGTTAGACCAGCTGTTGGTACAGCAGCATTTTTCAGAGTGTTTCCTGAAACACTAGTCTCTAGATCTGTATTTTCCAATATGGCAGCCATTAGCCACATGTGGCTATTTAAATTAAAATTTGAAATTAATTAGAATAAACTTTTTCACACAGCTTCTTGTTGCACTTGCTATTTTTCAAAGCCTCAATTGCCACTTATGGGTGTTGGTCACTGTATCAGTCAGAGCATTACAGAATGTGCTCATCAAAACAGGGAGTTCTATCAGGCAGAACTCTAAAGACATCCAGCAGTGATGAGTTTCAGTGTCAGGTAGTTTTGGGAAATGTTGTACACAACATACGCAGCATAACTCCTTAACCTTATTCAAGAATAAAAAACCCACCTAATTCAATTTTTCTGAAGTTTTGAATAACTGTGTTGTTCACTGAATTACTCAAGCATTACTTTCTTAGTTGCCCTGTCTAAAGTCTTGCCACATATAGCTTTACATAAAAAGATAAATATTAAATTACCATCTGATGCAAAACTGTTTACATACACTATATCAAGGATCCTCATAATAATTTCATACAGATAAATATATAATGTCTCACACATGACAGAATAGGTTTTATTGTGTGGGTGTGTGTTAAGACATTTTACTTAAATTCACACAGTAAAGAAACTTGCCATCTGAGTCCTTGCCCAATTCTTGTTGTCTAGTGGTTGAGCAAAGCTGGGTATGGGATTGAAGCCGTCCCTGCAGTGAATCCAGCTATGGCTGCTTCATATCTGAACTCGGATTCTGTAATTTCCAAATATATTTAATAACACCAATATCTTCTAACTGTTCTGTACTGTTTTATACTTTATAAAGTGTGCTTTCTTCAAGATGTCATAAAATTGGATCTGATTTTGGAGGTAGAGTTTAAAAACAATTGTAATGTACTCTGTAGCTTCCTTTCCCAGGAAATGTCCCTGAACAGGTTGAAACAGATAAAAGGGAAACCTAAGAATAGCGATGTGATTATGTGTTCTGTAAAGAAATTTAAAATTTCCTAATGAGTCATCTGAAAACTTGGAATTGGTCTTGTCATAAAAAGGATTCTTTGGTTACCACTCAGAAAGCTGATGGGGGAGGGGATGACATGTGATACTTACATAGGATCATCACATTTACTATGATCTCTGTGGCTCAACATCTTTGCATTAGGACCTGTAATAACTCCTGAACCCAAAGAAATTTACAAAATACTGCCATGACAATAGACCTCAGCATTAGTTCACATGGAAAATAGCACAGTTCAAACTATACAGTATAGGGTTAAAAATCTGAAGGCTAGCTTGTTTCTTTCTTCTAAAATATTTCAGCTATTTAAATTAGTCTGATTTTCTCAACCTTTCTAAAATAAGTAATCTCTGTCTTATCTCTGTCTCTATCTTGCCGTCTCCCCCAGGAACGCAAATATACCATCTCTGTCCTTAAGGCTTCAAAGTGAAAAACAAACAATGATGGGACAAATTTATATATTTCTTTACAAAACCATAAAGCACTGTATCAATTTGCAGTGTGGTTATTATCTGTATTCCCTTTCCCCTTTTCTTTCTTCAGCACTAGAACTCAAGTCAGCACTGTCAGGAAAGTGGATTGCCTACAGGCAAAAAGCCCTGGTTACGTGGGGCTTTAGCATGACCTGTATTTGACACAGCTTGCCTCAGGCAATAAGTTTGGGGACAGTGAAGTATGCATCCTATCAAAGCTGTCTGCCTCTGCAAACCCATAGGAGATTTTTTTTAGAGACAGAGATTGCTCCTTCTATGCCACCTGCCTACACTTGAGTAGTTTGGCCGTTTGCAAGATTATTTAGGGAAATATGAAAGTACCAAAAAGAATGCAATGCTAACAGATTGATAGCAAGGTGTGTGTGTGTGTG
>PVLA01012545.1:0-43523 GCA_004027455.1 Hydrochoerus hydrochaeris | reverse complement strand
TTTCTTGGATGTCTCTTTGAGTTTGTTTCATGAATTCTGCTTGTTTTCTATATTGTTCATTCAAAGTTTCAATCAGTTTCCCATGCTCATGTACTTTTTTCTCTAGTTCTTCTTTAGCTGCATTCAACAACTCCTTTACTAAAGTTGTTATTTCTATTTTTACATGGGAGACTACTTCTAATTTGATTTCCTCTATAGCCTGATGCAGCTGTTTTTTTATTTGATTAATTCTTATTGTAGTTATTGTTTCATATTATAGTTTTTGTTGCCATAGATAATTTTTACTGCTTTTAGTTATTGATGGTGTAGAAAAAAGAACATTGATTTTCTTTGTTGATATTGTATTCAGTTTTCTAGTAAAACTTTTATTGATTCTAATAGTTGGCAACTGTGTTGCATTTTCTGTATGTATGACTGTATTATCTGCAAATATTGACAAGTGTATCTCTTATATTTATATCTCAGTCTATTCTTTGCTCCTTTGATTATCAGAACAAATGAGAGTCGGTATCTTTGTTCCCAATTCTAATATATGTAGTATTTCTAAACTTGCTGAAAAATATATACTATTTATTGTAGGTTTTAGATATGTAATTTAAGGGTATTATATTTTATTCTTAGTTTGCTTAGAGAGTTTTCTCCCTCACCCCTCTTTTTTTTTTCTAGTAAAAAAATCTGGAGTATTGACTCCAGATCCCTTGCACTGAACTACATCTCCAACTCTTTTTTATTTTTTATTTTAAAACTTAGCTAAATTACTAAGTTCCCTAGGCTGTTCTGAAACTTGTAGTCCTCTGGTCCCAGCTTCCCTGAGTGAAAGGATTACAGACATCTGCCACCATACTCGCCTTGGAGTTTTTTGTCAGAAGTAGAATTTGAAGTGGACCCTGGTTGCTCAGGCCTGTAACCCCAGCACTCCGGGAGCCCCAGGAGGATCACAAGTTTGAGCTCAGTCTGAGCAACTTAGTGACTTGGTGAGACTTTGTATTTTATTTAAAAAAAAAAAAAAGACAAATGTTGTTCAGTGTGGGGGCCTTGGGTTCAGTCCCAAAGTTTTGCCCTCCTCAACCCACAGAGAAAGAAGTTAAACTTTATCAGTTTTCTTTTCTGACAGATAATGTGATTTTTCCCGCAAGGCTTCATCTGTGTTTCTATTATATGTAAAAAAGAATCTATAATTGACTGTGAATGTGGAGTGTTTAAGTATGTATTTTTTGTTTCCTTCATTTCACAGTGTTTCTCTCACACATACATGAATGCTTATTCATACTAATAAACAAAGAATAATTTATGCGAATATAGGCAAGTAGTATGATTCAAAAATGATTTTCATGTTTCATGGTGTCTAGGCTAGTGAAACAGTTTCCAATATCTGAACTTTTTCTTTATTATGTAAGTTTTTAGATAGTATTTTGAAGTTTTATGATTAATTTAACAAGCAGTTTTCTACGTAATTAAAACCAAAAGGTACAAAAGAGTACATAAGAAAGATTAACATACAGATGGGCGTTAGTGGCACATGCCTGTAATTGTGGATCCTTGAGGAGCTGAGGATAGAGTATTACAGCTTTGAGACCAGCCTGGGCAATTTAGAGAGACCCTATCTCAAAATAAAAATAAAGAGGTGTGGAGTTGTAGCTCAGTAGTAGCATACCCTGGGTTCATTCACAAGTACCACAAAATGAAATGAAAAGAGAAAAAGAATAAATTCCCTACAGTCCACTTTCCTTAGTTCCCTTTCCTTACATTAACCAGTGACCAACAATTGGTTAGTGCGTAAATACCCATGCATATGTAAACAAGTATGCAGATATAGCCGCCCAACATTTTTTAAACAGAGATATTAGTAAATCTACTGTTTACAACTTTATTCTATCCACTCATTGTTATATATTGGAAATCATTCAGTTACATTTTAAGAGCATTTTTATGGCTATTTAGTATTTTGATGGCATCAACTCACACAAGTCTACAAATGACTCCTAATTTCATAGGGATGTAACATGGTGGATTTAGCAGTCCCCTATTATTAGGTATGTAAGTCATCTGTCATTCTTTTTCTTGTAAACATTGTTTCTTGCATGTGTGAGTATATTATTAGGAAAATGCTGAGAAATAGAATTGTGGGTCCCAAGGTGTTTGAAGGTATAATTTTCATATATTGGCCAAATTATTTTCTCTATGTAGATTACATTGCACTGTAGTTTTTACAGAAATGTGAATAATTTTTTCTATGTGATAGTCAGCAAAGTATATTTTGTAACTGCTCTAATCTTATAAGTGAATAATTACATTTAGGTTAAATATTGCTCTGTATGTCTGGAGCTGTAAATAAATTTGTACATCTTTTTGATGTTTATGAGTCATCTGTATATCTGCTTCCTTAGGAAGCATCTCCTGTATCCATTTTTCATTTGGGTGGTTGTTCCTAGTTGTACTGATTTATAGCAGTTGTCTGATATTGCTGATCACTCTTCACATGAAGTTTAGAATGCTCTTATTAATATTGGTATTGAGACAACAAGGAATTTAAATTAACCTAAGGAGTCTTGACATTACTCTAACTTTATCTTTTAGAATCTGTTCCTATTATCTGTTCACATAGTTTAAATAGTCAAATTATTCTTCAGTGTATGGTGTATGACAAGTGCAGAACCAGCTCCCATGTCACCCAGCAGCCAGCACTTTTCTCCTGCCTATGGTGACCCCTTACTTCTGAATTGTCAACCATTATTGGTGTTTTTCTACTTTACCAATTAAATTCTTTTTGAAAAAAGTTATTTAGTGCTTCTTTTTCCTACCCAAGATTCACATGGGCATCTTTCCTACCCACCGTCCTTCCAATAAATTTTTATCCTAATTTTGGTTAGATCAACATTCAGTGTTTACAATATTTTGACTATGTAAATGCCATTCAAAACTGAACCATGCAGAAAATTGTGATTATTTTCCCTTTCTGCACAACTATTATGTTTTCCCTGAAGCTAATATTTGCCGTGTTTATGGTTTGTTTGCTTCATTTTTATGTTTTTATGACTAATTCAGCCCCATATCTTTGCCAATTATCTAACACTCTCTCCAGATATTCAGATACCTCATTTATTTTTAAAATTTTATCCTTCTGTAGAAAGCATCCCCTGAGCCCCTGACCTGCTCTGCTCAGGCACTTTGCCCCGCTCTGTGTCAAGCACACACTAATCCCTGGATCTGCCTTCCTTGTCAGTCCAAGGATGCTCTTAGCTTTTCTCCTGTATCACAGGAGATTCCATTTTTGTTGTTTTCTCCATCATCTTGAAGGAACTTTGGCTTCTGAGACTTTCTAAAAGGATGTGTGCAGGAAGCCAACATATGAAGACCATCTATAGACAATCTCTGTATTAAATGAATAAACGAATTTACTGAAAATATCTTTCCCTTTGGAAGAACTGCGCCATGAATTTCCAGGAACTGGCATTGCATTAGAGAAAAATGAGGTTATTCTGATTCCTAATTAGTGCCTAATCGTCCTTTTGTGCCCAAACTAGTAGGATTCTATCAAGGTCCCATGACTTTAAAACGTCATAATTATATGCCTTATTGTGAATGAATTTTATCCATTTACTTGTTTGAGCATATGGTGGACTATTTTGTTCTGTTAATATTCATCCTTTATATCCAGGAAAGTTTGTTGACCACTTGTGGGTATTATTCATGCCTTTCATTTTCTCTGCCTTTTTTTGGACCTCCAGTATTTGGATGTTGGAAATGTTAAATTGGTTTCCTGATATACCAATTTTCATTATGGTCCAAATATTTGGACTTTTTGCTCTGTTTTTCAAAAAGATTTCCTTAGCAACTTCTGGCTCTTCTACTGACTTTTAATATGTACTATCATATTTTTAATTTCCAAGGGCTCTTTATTGTTTTCACAATGTTCTTTTGTTTCTAATATTTTGTTTACAGTTTTCCAATATGTTCTCTTATCTCTCTGGGGAAGTTAGTAACAATTCTTTGTTTTTTAGTTGTTTTAACACTTAATAATCCATTTGCTCAAAATTACTTCATTCTGCTTATTTGTTTTGATCTCTTTGTCTCATGTTGGATGTGTTGTCTGCATATCTGTGTCTGGTGAGAAATAAAACCTAAACTAAAACAAATTTGGTGTGGGGGGTAGATTAAAGAGAGATTAAGGAAATGGATGTATTTAAATTGAACACTGCTTAAAGCAGTGGGAGATAAAGAAATTGATGGTTATTTTCTGTTTTTTTAAAATTGAAAACACACAAGGAGCAAAGAAATTAGAGGGAATAATGTTTAATGTTGGGGACACCAGGTTTGGGCTTTCTGTGGCATGTGACGTTTGTTCTCTTGATAAAGTATTTGGCAAGTGTAAAAAAGCAATCCTGTGCATAACTTTTTCTTCATGGTATGACCAGGCAATGTGAATGTCCCTAAACCTTTATCCTGGAGCCTAGAACCCCAGGAAGTCTGTACCCAACCACGTACCTAGTCTGGATATATATAGTTAACTAATCAGCAACTATTGCATCTTACCATATACAAAAAGCCGTAGCTAGAATCTGAAGGTACAGCAGCAAGAAGGACACAGTCTCTAACTCTGATTTCCCATCACTGATGGAGGGGACTGGTAGGCACATACAGAGTGTGCCTATGGTACTGGTGAAAGGAAGTCTGTACACATGTTACTCGAAGTATCAGCAAAAGAAAGTTATTCATAATTCCCTGGACTTCCATCTTTAATTGAAGTTTAATAATTTCCAAATACAATGAAGATCCAGAAGGATAAAGAGGATGTTCTATGAGACATGGACAGCAGGGATAGAGTAGAAGCACAGTAAGATCTAATGTGGTTAAGGGCAGGAGAGGTTCTGTATGGAAGAGACAGGTTGCTGGAAGTGGAAGATTACTGTTAGAGAAGCAGCCTGAATAAATAGTTAGAAATATACCTCTGCCTTTGTCTGCTACGTAACATACTCACAATTCATGAGAAGAATGTATGAGAACATCAAGAATCCCTTTGGAGGCCAATTGTCTCAGTCTTTCTGCACTGAGATGTAATGTTACTGACAATGACACAGGTTACTCCCCATGTGACTTGATGTATAATATTTTTGAGTGGATAATTAATTCTGCTAATCACATCAGTGGGAATTAGCAAGATGCTCTTCTGATTAGGGGGGCTGTGGTCAAGAGGCTCTTATTCCCATTTACTGAAAAATAAGTTCCCTCTGTGCAGAGTCTGTTAATTTCTGCCAAAAGGAGACATCTGATTTAGCTCAAAAGACCCCACCCTTTCTCCTCCAAAACTGCCACTGATTTCTGTACAAGGAGAGACATCTGACTCTCACTTACTATTACTCAGATTTCAGAAAGGACCTGGAGAAGTAACCTTGATGCATGTGTCCTGTTGAGCAACTGGGAATGGTTGGGGGTTTGGGGGAATGCACTGCGGTGGAAGGTTTCAAGCTAGACAACCCGACATTGAAATTTGGCTCTAGCATCCCCTAGTATAACCTCAACAAAGTTTTTGTTTGTCTCTGATTTTTTATTTTTTCAATCTTTGTGCTAACTTCTCTCAGCTGCAAAATGAAAACAATAAAATAGTATCTGTCATGATTTGAATAAAAAAAATTGTCTGCCAAAAGCCTCATGTATCTAGAGCTGAGGATTTTGTTCAGTGATCAGGTCAAGGGAGTGATAACCTCATCAATGGATTAATCCACTGATGAGTTCATATTTGAAGTTAGGGAGTGGGATTTGGTCGAATGAAGTAAGTCACTGGGGAGGGCACATCTGGAAGGGTATAGTCTTGTCTCCAGCCCCTCCCCTGTCTTTAGTTCTTTCCAACCTTCTGTGCTTCCTGGTTCCCATGAGGTGAGCAATTTTCCTCCACCATGTCCTTATAACATAGTGTTTCTGACTTGCCACAGACCTAAACAGTGAAATAAGCCAAGCACAGACTGAAACTGTGAGCCAAAATAAATCTTTCCTTTTTAAGGTTTTTATGTCAGGTATTTTTCCAAAGCTAAAAGAAGCTACTTCATAGGGATATTGTGAGAATTAAATCTGTCAATTTTTTAACTGTTGGAGGGATGTCTGACATACAGTTAATGCTCAGTAGTATTATCATTATTACTGTAGATTTGAAGATCTATTGGGAATCAAAATACTTGGGTCAGCGAGGTATTTTGGTGCTAACATTACATGATGAGCGAGACTCAAAACAAGTTGTTTCACCACACTCCTCTGCTTTGTTACCTGTGATGTCTCAGCAGAGTATTCTGTCTTCTAAGTGCATGTTGGTCCATCTGCTTTCCTTCCTGCAGTGCGATGCCACAAGAACAGAGTACGTTTATCCTGGCTCCTGTTGCATCCCAGTACCTGGCATGGAGCCTGGGACATGGTAGTACTTAAAGGTGATTTGTCAGGTGGGTGAAGACATGGAAAAAGATCTTGGAACCACATTTAAGTTTTCAATCCTAAATCTGAGCCTTACACACTGGGAAATTTGCTTACAACAAAATTCATGTCTGTCATCAGCGAAATGAAGACCATCATTTCCATTTCAGTGAAAAAACAATTTTAACTGTCATATAAAAGTATATCAGGGTTGGCACATAATAAGCTTATATATTGACTTATTTTATTTTGAAAGAAAATGAAGCACCTAATACCTTATAACCACAATTTTTATTATTCTACCTATGCAGGTATGCAAGTAATATATGAATATACTCATAAAAAGTATAACATTTGGTAATATAATAGTCCCCCCTCCAGTTTTGCATTCCATGCTTTTAACTTTGACAAGTAACTATGTTCCTAAAATACTAAATGGAAAATTCTAGAAATAAACAATTCATAAGCTTTAAATCACATCCCATTCTGAGTAGAATGATGTAAACTCATACTATCCTGTTCTATGAATCTCTTTATCCGGTATATCCATACTGTATGTTCTTTATGTTCATTAGTCATTTAATCTCAGTTACTAGATCCACTGTTGCAGTATCACAGTACTTATGTTCAAGTAATTCTTATGTAGTTGTCTAATGCTGTGTCATCTCATCCCAAGCATAGGCATTGCATTCTCCCAGCATCAAAGAAAGGATAGCAAGTGCAATATAATAAGATACTCTGAGAGCTACTATATTCACTTAACTTTCATTGCAGTATATTTGTTGTTATAATTATTTTATTATTCTTGTTATTTCCTACTGTGCCTAATTTACAAATTAAACTTTGTCTTAAGTATGTATATATAGAAAAAAGACATAGTCATATTTAGGGCTAAGTATAGCCAAAGTGTTAGGCCTAACCTGGGGGTCCTGGAACACATCCCTGGTGAATAAGGAGAATCTGTGGACTAAATGTGTTTAAACTGGTAGCTTTTCCCTGCCACTCCAGTGTACTGTTCATAGCAGAACAGAGTAGTATATCTTTAAGTTTTAATCTAGTGCATGACAGATATATCTCTAGCTCTCTAGATCTCTAGCTCTCTAGCTCTATCTCTATGTAATACAGTAGTCCCACCTCCGGTTTTGCATTTCATGCTTTCAGCTGCCATGACTATTTTCCTATAATACCAAATGGAAAATCCTAAGAATAAACACACACACACACACACACATGTGTGTGTGTGTGTGTGTGTGTGTATACTTGAGTTTTTTTCTTTAACTTAAACAGTATTTGGTAATATTCCAAAAGTTACTTTTTTCCACTTGTTTCTACTTCTTAGAGATCTTTCCAGCTCAGTAACTACTACAGATTAACTCAATTCTTTGTATTGCATAAAATTTTTGTATGATAGTAAGACTACAAGATATACTGTGGTAACTCTGTCATTAGTTCATTAATAAACATTTTGGCTAGTTATAATATGTGACCATTACCAAAAGAGAAATGCTTTAATGATGTTTGGGTTCGTATCTAAAAGTAATTTTTACTAGGTCTTGCCAAATTGATCTACTAGTAACACTTCTATCAGTGATGTAAGAATATCTGGATCCCCACAAACACTCAATACTAAAAGAGTTTTTTTTCATTTCAGCCAATCTGATATACCAATAAAGGAATCTCATCTGCCCAGTTAACAGAAAAGTTTAGCATCTCTCCATGTGCTATTCTGAACACACTATACATATCCTCACTTTATTTTGACACAATCCAATCAGTGGACTGTTACTGTCTCCATTTTTCACAAGTGTAATTAAAGACCCAGAATGGGCAAGAGATCCCTGTAGCCATAAGTGATGATAAAATGTTTACACATAGGAATGCAGGTATCCCCTGAAAAGTGTGCTGAGGAAGAGTAAAGAAGTATTAGAAGCTAAAGGTAGAAGAAAAGTCACTGATAAGAATGTTGGTGGTAGATAACCTTATGTTCAAACCTAGAGTTTCCAAATTGCCAGCTATCTGCCACCATGAGGGTCATTTGATGTCTTGAAAATAGCAGTTTTGACTTCCATAAAATCAAAATGTTTATTCTCATGATGTTTCTCCGTGTCTTACAGAGATAATCTTTAGGTTATAGGAGTTTTTGAGAAATGCTGATTGTTTTTTGTATTTTTTATTTGAAAAATAATTTTCCTGGCATATGAGAAGTTGTTACTTATGAAATGATTAAAATAGACACACTCAGGTAGAGTTCATAGGCTTCACTGGTATAGCATTTCCTTTTTGCTTTAAACCAGACCGAGGAGATAATTCTTTTTTTGTCTGAGAGATTATGAGAATAGCCAGACTGTGCAATTTTAGTGAGACCTTGTAAGCCTCATATTAGCTAGAAGTTCACACTTGCCTTCACTGAGGCCCAAGGTCATAAGGCAGCATCTGAAATTCCTCTCTCTGGGACTGGTCTCTCCTAGCCATTTCTGGTGGTGTTGGAGTTGACGCTGGGTGTTTAGCTGCCAGTGCTACCTTAATCCATCCCATTTCAATCCTTACTCTGACATCATGCCCTATAGAAGTGCATTCAAACTCTTTATACAGGGCTACATCATTTCCAGGACCATTCCCAGCCATTGACCATCTATCCTGATTGACCACTCACACTAATCTGGTACCTGCCTGAGGACATGAGCCCCTCTTCTACCCTTAATATTTAGTATTAATGATAGCTTCCAGAACAATCACATCTTTATTGAGTGCTTACTCTGTTCTAGGGACCTTGAAATTAGCTCCTTAGTTTCTAACTGTATGACTTTGGGCAGGTTCATTAACCACCTTTTCCTTCCACTTTTCATCATGTAATAGGGATTAACAGCAGGGCTTGCCTGTCTTGGATAGTGGGAAAATTCAATGGGCTAGAATAAATACCTCAAGTATTCAGACAGCACCTTGCAGGTGAATTCTCAGTGTTCAACAAATTATGACCATTTTTGATAACAATTCTTCTATCCTCAGTCTTCTCAGATTGTAGTGTAATAGTGAGCCTCCTTTAAAGTGGAGGCATTTGAGGCAGCCTGATCAGAGGATAGTCCTTCATGTGTGCTCCTGGTTTCTGGGTAGTTGATTGACTGAAAGGCTTTCTGGTACCTTGTCAGCTACCTCTGAGGCAGGATTCCTGGAGGGATACTTCACTGCTTGGTCAGAAAGGACCCAAGGCTGAGAACCAGCATTATACTCATGTTTGATTACCCAGTCCTTCTGAGGAACTCTGAGTGTGTGGAACAGGCCAGCTGAAATTCCTCTACTTGATTTTCTGGACTCAAATTAGGCTGGTGGACAGGCCAGTGGCATTTTCATCAATTTCTCATCCTTTCCTTGGAACTGAGCCTGATTTCCTTGGCCTCCCACAATGCTGCCTGCTGTTTCATGAGCAAACCAGCTCCCAGAACCAGCCCCGCTTTAGTAATGTGGCAAAGCAATGTGGCAGAGGGAAGATTACAGGTATTAGAGGCCATTTAGGATCATTTAGAATTGAGCTGTTTTCTGAGCAGGCAATTAATTCAGTTGCATTAAAGGGAGATGTCTGGTTCTGGTACCTCTCTCTGTGTTAAGAGGGAGATTTTGGAGGCTCTATTAAATGAGTTATAGACCTAGCTCTGGGGCTCAGTGGGACAACCATCTTTATGAGGGGTGGGCCTCTCCTTCCTGAGCTGTAGGTCTGCTGTTGGCAGATGTGTTTTGGGAAAGCTTGAGTTTGTACCTAAGTCTCATAACTGATCAAGCATAATTGTCACCCAGGCTCATGGAACAGAAGTTGGAAGATGGTCTCAAGCTTCAGGAGATAGTTGGGATGCAAAGAAGCAAACAAACTTCATGAGGGTCTTCCCTTCTAAGATAGAACAAGCCACAGCTGAACATAACCCTTTTCTAGAAGGCATTAATGGGTCCCTGAAGGACTTCTAGAGTTACACCATTCCCCAAAATCCTGCTATGTGCTGAGCAGTGGGTCTCCTTTATATCAGCCTTTCAGACAGCCCTATGAGGTGGGAACTATAGAGATGTAAGTTAAAGTTCCAATAACTTAATTAACTTGAACCCATGGCAGCTGACCTGAGTCTTAAGCTATACCCTTCTGTTCTTCTCCTGAGATAAAGGGCCTCTTCCCCACAGCCTTGTCTGTCTCCAAACCAAGATACATACCATTTATCATACTCCAGTGGCATTGTGTGTTTGGGCATTTGTCTAGCCCACTAGGGTCCCAGGAGGACAGGGACTCCATTGTACTCGTCTTTCTGGCTCCGGGAGACAGACCACAGATGCTTAGATGGTTAGATGAGTTGCATCTTGGTTTTCTGTGTAATGAAATGAGAGGGCTGAACTGCAGGCAGAGTCTGAGACTGTGCTGTGAAGCTGGGTCTAGAGTACTGTGGAGGACAGTGGTGTCTATCCACAGTGAAGCTGCTCTCCCTAGAGGAAGCATGTTTTCCTGAAATACTGGGAGTCTTTTGCTTCTACACTCAGTCTTTTCTGTATGTCCTTATTCTTGAGCATCCACTCATGGTCTCCAGCTGCCTACTCTCACCATCATCTGTATCCCAAAATGACCCTGTTGGGGTCAAAAGCCAAAGGGTCCTGGTAGCCAACAGGTATTAAGTTTGGATTTGTTAAATGATTGCCTAAGAAAGGCTGTTTGAAGGTATTGTTAACTTCCTCGTAATGAGGCAGGCACATCTACATCCCCAGGTAAAAATGATGGTCAATAAGAAAATAATCGCTGGGGATTTAGCTCAGTGGCTTAAGTGCCTGCCTGACAAGCACAAGGTTGTGAGTTTGATCCCCAGTACAAAAAAAAAATCAATTTATAGAAGGCTCTTTTCATTTCCAATTTCTAGTGATGCTCTTTTACTGATTCATAATCCCTGTTACAAAGCAGTCTGCCATTTGTCCTCACCATATGTAATTCTTGAGTTTATTATTGTCTTGTTCTTCTGAATGTAAAAGAAAATGTATACCTTGTAAATGCTAATGTTTCAGATCATTACATCCTAGCAGTAAAACAGAAAGCTACAGTCTTAAAGGAAATCATGGTTGGCACTTTAGAGTATATTAACCTTTCTGGTTTTAAGTTATGACTCCTAAATTCTAAAAAATTACTTCTTAACCAAAGACATATGCTGCTAACAGGTGGTAGTAAGAGTTACAGTTGACCATTTTATTGGCCCAGCTAACATTTCCTGTTTTGTGTTGGGTTTAAGCCAAAGGGCACTGTGCTGAGTACTGATTACAAGGAAGATTACAGGATCAGGTTTCTCCAGGGACTGTTAGCATCTGCTCTGTGTTAAATCTTGTTTAAAAACTGAGTCCTAGGGCCCTCCCCCAGCCATGCAGTGCTTCTGGAACACAATTGTGGCTAAGTTGGGTGTCTGAATCTTACCTCTTATCCTTCTTCCTTTCCATCTGGACTGGCAGTTTAGGGTGATAGTGGTTGAAAAAGCTCATGGATCAAGAAGAAGCCGATAGCCCACAGGAAAAGTATACACATTTTTACAAGTGTGCAGAAAACACAAACACACTACTCAGTGTTTCTAATTCCTTCCTTCCTTCCTTCCTTCCTTCCTTCCTTCCTTCCTTCCTTCCTTCCTTCCTTCCGTTTGTAATTGACTGGTTAATTCTCCTTCCCATAATAATATGATCCCAGAAGTCATACCACTTCAAAGGTTTTCTTGAGATCTCCAGGTTAGGCAAACTGCTCCCAATTCCATGTTCCCAGAGAGGTTTACAGCTCCCTCTGCCCTGAGCATGTTATGTCATGACAGTCTGTGTTTGCCACCCTCCATCAGGCTTTGCACTCTTTGCTGGTCAGGAACATGCTGCATGTGACCTGCCATGCAGCAGGCATGTGGTAAATGAGAAGAAATGGCTGGATGGCTCACCAAGGATTTCAGAGTGTTTGGCTGGGCCTGGAATTCTGTAGTACAGGGTAATCACAGAAAGTCTACTCTGTCTCCAAAGATACCCCTGTAGCCTTATCTTTAGTCTGTCACTTCTAATTCCTCATTACATCTGTGAAAATTTCTTCGTAAGCCTATGAACCGAAGAAGTCTGCTCTTTTCTGAAGATAGATGAAATCATACACTGCATCATGATGTTTTGCTCAATAAGGGGTCACATATAGGATGATATTCTCATAAGACCATATTGTCTAGTGAGATTGTGGCCATCCTAGTTTGTGTAAGCACTCTGCGACATCTATAAAAGCCAGAAGCAAGAAGCAAGTCACAGCTATACAAATTCATCTGGTATCGCCAAAACCAAATCTAAAGGTTTGATTTACTCATAGACAAAGAATATTTTCAGTGACATTTTATAGCCTCTGTCAGGTAAAGAAATAGAGGGATGAGAAAACAGTGATAGGCATAGGGATCTAAATAAATTCATTTCACAATGGCTTAGGTAGTAATGTTTCAATGAAAAGTTCATTCCCTGTACATTAAGAAATGCATGAATTTATCTTTTAGAGCAGATGAGTGGACCAGGAGTAAAGGTGGTTTCTTTGACATTTTCAAGTTTACTTTCAGCTGGCACAGGTGTTCTCAAACTTAATGATAACTGCTATCTGCAGTAGGCTTTGTCTCCTCCCACAGCTACCTCCAGGGCTATAGTCTTTCCTGCTTTATCTGATTCAGATACAGTTCATCAAGACAGTGTGGTCTCAGGTCACCCTCTCCAGCATTAATCACGGGAGCTTTACAATTGCCGGTGTCCTCTCGTACCTTGGTCAAACAGATCCTTTAACAAATGTCCTTATATGAGAGAATTGACTTTCCTCTTTTGAGTTCAGAGATACGATATATCTTTATTGAAGACCTACAAAGTGCTACACACCATGCTGGATATTCCATCTTACAAAGGAGGAGGCTGAGTCAATGTTATATACTGAAACTCAGTTGGCTAAGAACAAATCTAGTTTAGTTCTGTTTCAGAGGGGCATAGACTTGTATTAAAGGTTGCAAGAGCTAATCTTGGTAGGAAGCATAAAAGAATTCAAAAAGTCAATTGTGAGGAACTGATGATTGACAGAACCATAAATGGCTAGTGGCCATGGTTTATGAACAAAAAATTAGGACATGAAGCCTACCAGGCAAGTTGTACTTTTTAAAAACAAGAATCCAGTTTATTAAAATAACTGGAATATCCAAGAAAAAGTCATAATGTTGTGAGCCAAGACATTTAAGATACATTGCATTTGATTTTATTATTTGCCATTTCTACTATGAGGAATCAGATAGTGAATGGTTTTGGGCAGTTTTGTTTGTTCATTTATTTTTTCCTGAGGACCTAACATTAGGACCTTCATACTGAGTTACTTCACCAGGCTTAGTATTTATCTATTTACTTTGAGAAAGTATCTCACTAAGTCACTGAGTTGCCTGGGTTGTGCTCAAACTTGCTGTCCTCCTGCCTTAGTCTCTCAGAATGCTAGAATCACTTTGCCTGATTTAGTAAATTGGTTTTAAAATCATTTCAGTTTGCATTTAATTACATAAAGGACTACATACAGCTTTGGTCATCGCTAGGATGAGACCTTGGATTATACATAACACACAAATGAACCAGCTGACACACCCAAGTCATCCAGGCCAGAGCATCAGGAATAGTATATGTTACAAAATTTTTCTTGGTAGCTGAGCATGGTGGCACCTGCCTGTAATCCCAGAACTTCGAAAGGCTGACAGAGGATCATAAATTCAAACCCAGCCTGGGCATTGTAGACTCAGTCTAAAATATAAACAACTGGAAATGTAGTTTAGTGTGAAGACCCTAGGTTCAATCTATAGTACAAACAAAATATATCTGGGCATTAGCTAAGTTGATTTGAGTTAGGAGCTGTTGTCTTTATTGCAAAGTATCTAACTGTTCATTTATCCATTTATCTAAAGAGACACTTATTGAATACCTACTACATGCCAAACACTGTGAAAGGTGTTGGGAATATAAAAGTGAACAAGATAACATTATGACATTAGAATGTATGCAGCAGAGTTATTTGTCTTATTTTGAATCTGTGAAGACTATTCAAAGAAATGAAGTTTGAGCTGCATTCTGAAGGGCTGGTTAATATTAAAAAGCAAAATATAGGAAAAAGACATCCTAGGCAAACAGCACTACATATGCAAGTTCTCCAGAGCTTGAAGAAGCATGTCATACTCCTTTAAAAATAAAGCCCTCAGTCAGATGATGGCTTATAATCAGAGGTCAGCATTAAGTGTATCATGGATCTGCTAGGCCATGTTAAGGATTTTGTCCCTAGCCTCTGAGTGGTGGGAACCACTGGAGGATTGTGAGCAAGAAAGCTACACAGCTTAGCATTTTAAAGTATTCTATATTCTATCATCTAGAACTCAGAATTCATTTTCCATAGAAATAATAAATAGTAGCTCTGTGAAGCCGGAATAATGTTATTAACACAATGTATCCAGCTAAAAGACTATTGTAAAGCTTGCCTTGGATGCCAACTACCATTTATAACTCTGTTTCTATAAGGAAATGCATTCCAAATTTCAGACAACCTAATTACAAATGACATTTTAGGGGACAGCCTGCAATCTACTTAGACTTGTGAAAAGCCTACAACATTTTTTTCTTATCAAAGATTGTTAAGAAAGGTGAGTAACAGACTTCTAATTTTGAGATTTCAGAATAGAGATCTTTCTATGCCCTTCTGCTCTCAGAAATTACCCCTCCCTAAAATGAAATGTTAGAATAAAAAGAAATGCAAATGCTGTGATAAAACTAAGAAAGGTGTATTATGATGCTGGACATTTATAGAACTAGACAGGGTATATTGTGCTTGTATATTAAGTAAGGGCTATGGTACACATGTCAAAGGGGTGGACTGGTGTTGAGAAAAGACATTAGTAGGACAGATTGCAAAACTTCTGTGCGCTTTACAAAGCTGGGCTCCTTGGGGTCAGTTTCTGGAGTAAGGTACATACACAGATAGGACAATCCCTCGATATACTTTACGATTGCAGAGAATCAAGGAATGGATGACTGAATAAAGAGCTAAGGAGTCAGGGTTTTGGGGAGTTTTGTTTTGTTTTTATGCATTAAAATGAAAGAATCTTGCAGCATTGATCTTTGCTGGCTAAAGTAACTAAGGTATACACCCAGAACTTGTACCATAAGAATTTCATTATAAAATGGAAGACTATGTAACTTAAAGCAATGGCCCTTTCCCCACTTCTAATAAAACCATCTGCAAATTGTTAAAGCAAGTAGAAATCAATTCAATCAAAGATAGGTAATAATACTTATTTTAAAATGAAACAGCATTGGTTCTCCCCAAAGATAATACAGTAAAATTAAGGAAAAATGGGAAAAGGAAGAGAAAATAAAAAACTTGCTAGATAGTGTTGCTGTAGATAAAATGAAAACTGAGAATACATTTACTACCATTAATTTTAAGAGAAATTAAGTGATTACTCATTTCTAAAAAAAGTACAGCACAGGTAAAGATAAAACAGGAAATAGAGCATGAAAACCTTCTTGTCAGGTTTGATGTAGGATGGCAAAATAACACTATCACCACAAATGAAGGGACTGTACTGGAAATACTACAGGGAGAATGAATACTGCTGAAAGCAGAAAGGCATGAATAGTGGTTGAGAAACAGAAATGGGAAGGCATAGGTAACAGTAGAGAAACTGATAAACATGGAAGACAAAGGAATTCTAATATTTACACAGTGGGTGGCCTTAAAGAAAAAGACTGAGCTAATCAAATAGGAAAAAAATGTGTAAAAGATAGAAAAGAAATATGCCATAGAAATTAAAGGGGATTGAAATCTACAGAATGAAAGATCATGCTACATTCTAGGAAAATTTTATCTAGAATATTCAAATATACAGGGTTTGCCAAAAAATGGATACACACCTCAGGAAAACAGAAAGGCAAGATATCTGGAAGTTAATGACCACCACTTTGAGCACCTCTTGTAATTGTAGAGGCCAAAAGTAACTTGCATTAATCTAATGATGTCTCAATAAATTAGGTATTAAAATGTTTATACAATTTTGCTTTTCCAGATATGAGTATACATTTTTTGGTGGATTGTGTGTGTGTGTGTGTGTGTGTGTGTAATTTAAAATCTAAACAATCGTTCATGGATGGTACAAGCAAACATATCAATATTCTATAAAAGGAAACAAACAAAAAAGCAAAAACACAGCATAGAAACATTAAATGCTAAAAGACAAAAAAAATTTTTAAATACTCCAGAAAAATAAAATTTCACCTGAAAATCTATAACTAATCAATTTTCTATTCACATATAAGTGCAAAGGAGAAACAAGTATCCAATACAACAATTCCAGGAAGGTAATCCCCATTAACATTTTTGATTGAGTTGCTAGAAGATAAACTTCAGCCAACAACAGTTAAATGGATTCCACATTCTGTCCCTAGACTTTTTGCTATAGCTTTTCTGTTCAACATAGTCACAAATATTTAAGAAAGGGAAATATGTAATTACCCAGTTTACTTCCACTGTGACCAATATTGTAAAACAAATATTCGTTAAAAAAGTCTCATGCTAATTATCTACTTAAGAAATGGTGCTTGTATATGAATAATTATGATTGTGTAATAAAGGAATTTCCAAGGGAAAAAGTGAAAAGAAAGCCGAGAATGGATGAGTGCAGGCACTGCTCACCTGGAGCATCTCCTAGTAAATAGAAGCTGGAGCCTGCATTTCACGAGACATGGGGTAAATTAGAATAAAGCACCCTACCAAAATAAAAATAAATAAATAAATAAAAACTTACGAACCTGAAATTATACACTCTTAGTGATCTGCCAGATAGGGAAAATATTTAGGAATTTAAAGAAATAAATGATGGAATAATGGATCAAGAGAGGACTAAATGTGAGACATATTTTTAAAAGAATCACACACAATTTAGATCATACTATGAAGAAAATGAGATGCACACAAGGAGAGAATTAATGACTTATAATATAGAACTTAAGAAATTACTGTAAATATACTTGGAAAGATGGTGGGGAGAGAAACCAAGGCACATGAGAAGGGGGTGAGAATCCCATATACATATTCTCTATGTAGGATAAAGGCAGGGGCAATATGGAAAGAGATATGGCTAAGAACTTTCTAGGACTGATGAAAAGACAACAGTTCTCTATTTTAAGAAGCCCAGGTTAGTCCTAACATAATGAATTACAAGACATTTCATCTTGCTATAGAAAATTTCGGAGTACCAAAAATTTTTTTTTCAATAAAGTTTGGAAAAAATATACTGATCATTTTATCATGGAAGGACCAATGCAGATCAGCCCCAACTGAAGTGACAGAAGTCAGGAGTGCATGAGGTGAGGGGAGGAGGAGGGGGAGGAGTAGGAAGGGGGAGGAGGAGAAAGATGAAAAACAAGAAGAAAAAGGAGAGGGACCAGGTAAAGGAGAAGAAAGGGAGGAGAGAAGGAGGAGGAAGTAGAAAAGAGGAGGAAAGAGAACACTGCAAAATGTGTATGTGTGGGAGAGGAGAGAGACAGAGACAGAGGGACAGAGAGTCCTTTTCTCATAACAGTTTAGTATATGGATAAGAGAGAATATTCTTAAAAATAAAGACCAAGAATAGTCTGCAAAGAAAATCTCACTATAGGAAAATCTAGGGTGCAGGTCAGGAAAAAGAAACCTGGTCATCCTGTGAGAAAGACCAACAATTCAAGAAAGAAAAATGATCAAAGAAATTGGTGCACAAAATAGAAAATCTAAATAAATTCTGTGTGTAAATTAATAATGTTCCATTTGGTGTGTGCATGTGTAGAAACATGATAGAACTAGACTCCTGGACATGTGAAGTGGGAGGGAATTAGCTGGATTTAAATATTCTAATTCTTGGATTATTTGGGAAGCAAGATATTGATAATAATAAGAGTTTATGTGAAATATACATAATGTAAGTTTAAAGATATAGATTAATTTCCAAAGCACTAGAGAGATAAAATGAGACTAAGAAGATTTTTTTTAAAGTTTAGAAATCTAAAAAACAAAGAAAAAGCACAAATTATCTTGAATAAATGGCACCAAATTTGTCAGTACCCATAATATATGTATACACCATTATACTAAACTCAGAAGTGAAAAAAAAGCATTTTCTGGTCAAGCCTCTACAAGAAAGGAGAGAAAAAAACTATATGCTAGAAAATGACACTAGTGACTTAGTTTTTAAAAAGAACTTTCCCAAGTTCTTTCACACAAACAAACTCAACCTCTAGGAATAAAACAAAATCCTAAGGAAAATAGGATGTTGGTCACCTATCTCTATGAGTTATAATTCATCAGACAGGGTTAAATTGCTCATAACCAGCATGACCAACTCTCAGATCTTCAGATAAAATTTCTTAACTTTAAAAGGAAAATGAATTATTTTGCCTTAGACAAAAAAGACTATTGACTTATAAAGAAAATTATGTTATTACAGATGGACAAGAACAAAGCCTATGTGGTGTCCAAACTGTGTAGGAAGAAAGAAAGGAAAGCAGTGAGGTACCAGGTGGAGCTCAGAATCCTAAACACTCAATGAGTGCACACTGGAAAGCTCAAAACTCAAATCCAAGATTAGAAGTAAAACAGAGAGAGACCTTGCACACTGCCACGGAGAATGAAAACATGGCATCCACAGTAACGCTTGAAAGGGCCTGGGCCCTGTGGACTCTCAGAGGTAACCAGATTTCCTTTCCAGGAATGAATACTGGGTTAGTAGCCCAAACTGAGCAGCATGAAGATGATAGTGATAAGAAATTGAAGTTCTGGATAAAAGAGTATGAGAAAAACAGCAGGGGAATCTTAGCGAGTAAACCATCTTACTTTTGCACACTCTATAGAAAGAAGAAAAGAGAGCATCGAAATGTTGCATGTTAATCTTGGATTGCATTACCTTCTAAATGTTCAGGGAAACAAATTTCAAAGAAAAGGAAGGGAGAGAAATGAATGAAATCAGAACATACCTGTAGTATTAAGAAACAGGAGAGTAGTATGATTTCAGACCATAGCAGCATGTCAGATAAATTATACCTATAATGTCAAATGCAAATTGTCATACATTGTTTCAAAAAGTGCTAAAGACATGGAGAAAATGACACTAGACATAAAAGAACCACAAAATCATAATGAGAAAAACAAAACGAAGCCATGGGGCTTTGGAAGTAATTAAATATTTAAGGAAAAAATTTTCGGAAATGAAGACTAAGCTGGAAGTAACAAAGCAGATCAATGTGGCAGGGCCTGAGAAAAATAGGTTAAAGAGGGAAACTTACCAAAGAAAAAGGTAACTAGAGTCAGAAGAAAATAGAAACATTAGAAGACAAGCTTAGAATGTCACCATAACTGTACTGGAATCCCCTAAAAAGAAACCAAGATAAAAGATACAAATATAAAAAGCAAAATTCAGGAAAACCTACTTGGGGAAAAACATTGATAAAAATCATAGATTTTTCAATTTTAATTTTAATTTTAATTTTGAAGAGAATAAAACCAAATGAGGAAAAACAAAATTGGGTCAGTTAAAACAAAAGTATGGACATAGTACATGACTTAAAACCAAAATACAAGGTGATCTACAATGGTTAACATGATGTCTCTTGTTATCTTCAATAGAATTGCCCATATCATCAGGTACAATAAAATTGAACATAGCAGTACAGAACAAAATTAATAAAAACAAAACATTGGAGACATTATAGGACTTCAAAATAAGGTAATAGTCAAACCAGAATGGGTATCATAGTGAATCTTATTGCCTATAATCTCAGACTTGATACTATCAAACATAACAGATTTGAATAAAATTAATCAAGATAAGATAGCGATCTAACAAAACAGATTCAAATAAAATCAATCAAAACAAAGAGTGAAAGCAATACAGGGCTTCAGATTAAGTGAATAGGAAATTAAAAATAGTTACCATAGTATATCCTGCTATCTTTGGAATAGCTGTCCATGCCATCAAATCTAGTACAAGTGAACAGACTGGAACAGAATATAACCAAACTAAACAGAGTGATGAAAACAATATGGGTTTCAAATCATGATACAAGATTAACAATGTCCTTTGCCTTCCCTTTTTAGACAATTCCTCCTCTTTCACTTTCACAGGGTGCATTGCACATTTTGTAACCCACTAACTCCTTTACTTTTTAGATTAGGGAGGCAACCGGCTATTTACCTAAGTGGTTCTGAACCTTTTTACCCCTGAGTTTGATCTCAAGTTGTATCCATTTACCTACAAGAGCCTCAAGGTTTTCAGTCCTTACAGCTGAGTAGTTCTCCATTGTATAAAAGTGTTATGTCTTTCCAACCAATCTGCAGCTGAAGGGCGATCTACCCCTACTTTTTTCTGGTTCCCTGTCACATAGAGCATTATTTTCTCATGTTTCACTTTCAGTCCATAAACCCTCTTTCAGGTTAATTGTATTTCTTATATAGAACATCTTGATGGACCCTATCTCCTGATCCACTCTGCCTGTGTTACTTTTTATTAGTGTATTCAGGCCATCTATGTTATCGATTATGGCCAACTTCTCTGCCACATCTCTGCCATGCTATTTTTGTCATTGATTATCTACTTTTCCCCCTCATTCCAATGTCTGCCCCATTCAGTGAGCCCCCTCTGCAGCTGTTCCTGAAGCCATAGTCCTTTTTCTCTCTCTCTACAGTATCCTTCAGTATTTTTTGTATGGTTGAATTGAGGTCATGAACTCCCCCAGTTCCTCTTTGTCATGGAAGCGTCTTATTTCTCCATTAATTTTGAGAGATAGTTTTGCAGGGTACAACAATCTGGTTGGAGGTTATTTTCTTTCAGGGCTTGTAATATTTCACTCCAAGCTCTTCTTGATTTGATGGTTTGTGTTGAGAAGTCTGTCGTGATTCTGATGGGTTTTCCTTTATAGATGATCTTTTCTCTGACAGCTTTTAGTATTCTGTTCTTGTGTTGAATTTCTGGGATCTTGATTACTATATGTCTGGGTGTAGTTCTGTTTTGGTTATAGCTGACTAGAGTTCTGTATGCCTCATGTATCTGAATATCATTTCCTTTTCCTATGCTTGGGAAGTTTTAATTATTTCTGCAAATAGCCTTTGTATTTCATTTGTGTTTTCCCCTGCTTCTTCACTCATTTTTTATTCTTAAGTTATAGATCCTCTTGTCATATTCTAGCCTTTGTATTGTTACTTCCTGTTTCCTTGTTATTTTTAAGAGATCTTTCCTTTCACAATCACAAGTTGTAAACCTGTCTTCAAGGTTTGATAGTCTATCTTTAGTTTCTTTCAAGCAGTTTTGCCAGCTTTCAATGGAGTTTTTAATTTTCTGGTAATCTCATTGAATGTGTTTCATGTATTCTAGTTCTTTTTTATATTCTTAATCAAAGATTTCCTTCCTTTTTCTATGTTCCTCCATTCTTCCATGTCTTCTTGAGAGGTGCTTAGCGTTTCATTATTTTTCTTATATCTTCCTTTACTTGTATTAGTATTTCTATTTTAAGTTCTTTTATAATTTCATGAAGATATTTCTTTATGTCAGATGCTGTTTCTTCAGAAACTGCAGGTGTGCAACCCCTGATCTTTTCTGTGTTTACCTCTTCTGGGCCAGTACTGCTTGGGTTGGAGGCTGGAGGCTGGAGGCTGGATACTTCCTTTTTTTTCTTCTTCTTGTCATGTTTCTGGTTTCTTTCAGACATGTGGATAGTACGGGTCCCTGACACTTCTTGTATTGGTTACAATTACTCTGAAGCATGCTGGCTAGGGATTGCGGCCTTCCCTAGTCTGCTGGTGACCACTGGAGTACAAGCATGGGTAGGGCAGGCTGGCTCCTCCCTTTTGAGCTGGTCAACCACAGGGAATCTTCATCACATTAATGTGGGCCACTCAGTCAGGGCCAGTTAGGCATAGCTTCAAGGAAACCTCAGCCTTGGCTATTGGATCACACCCAGGGGTGGGACTCAGTCCAAGAAATTCCCACCAATCTGCTCTATGCTAGGAGTGGCTGAATGAAGCCAGCTGCAGTTCTGGTTCTGGGCTTATCCTGCCAGACTCCAAAATGTTGCCAGCCAATGACCCACTCCCACTGGAGGGCTGAGTTCCCCACTCTCACTGTGAGCTGGTACAGTTCTCCAGTCCACCCCTCCTCTCTGCAACTGTGTCCTCCCACCAAGACCCTCAGGCTTGCCAACCCCCAACTTCACCAAGACCATGTATCTTCAGATTCCAGTGGGTTTCACACACAGTGGGACAGGCTCCAGTGAGAGTGTGTCTGGCTACAGCTTTCTGTCCATGTTCTTTTCTTTTCTTTCCTTTTCTTTCTTTTTTTCTCACTTAAGTTTCTCCCTGGGTTGAGAGTATCCATCTCCTTCTGTTTGGTCTTCTCCAGGATGCTATATTCCAGCATCTGAGATGTTTCTCTCAGAGAGGCTTTTTACTTTGCTGCTTATTGACCTGCCATCTTCCCAGCTTCTCCTTAAAAATTATACATTGAAAGGTCACTATCCCTACCAGAAAACACTGACCTAAGATGCCCAGCACTGATGCATATTTTAGGTTTTTGAGCCTCATGAAAAAGTAATTCTTTGTGCTTCCAGGAAAAATGACTTAGTCCTATTTTAAAGGAATGAAATCAGATTATTATCAGAATTTTGACCACAATTCTGTGTAGACAGAAGAAAATGGAATATGTTGAGGATAAAAAGTGTGATGCAAGCACTTTATGTACAGTAAGAATGGCTTTCAAGAATTAAAAAAAATGCAAAGAAACTTCTATAACCATAGAAGAAATTAAGGGTGATTCTCATGGGTCCTTCTGAATAATCTGCTCAAGAATGAGTTTTAGTCAACCAGAATTATTAGAGAAGCAACATAAGGGCTGGTGGTGAATACCAAATAAATTTTCATTGCATGGGGAAAAATGTGCTGTTGGATGGTTATATATTCTGACAATATACTTAGGTTCAGTATAACTTTTCAAAATGCAGAAACATGGTAATGATACAAGAAAAATTTGCCAGTTCATAATGAAATCAAGAAAGGTAGTATTGTTATCATTACTGACATTCTGACACTACTTATATGAAATAGGAAAAAAGTATAATATCCAGTTTTGCCTTATCTACATGAGAAGCAGGATTCTTGATGAAGAAGATGAAATGCAATTTGGATATAAAATATTAGATATTATGTAAACACCTCATAGTTTTGAATTTCAATCAGAAGTATTTCTATAAACACAAGAGATATATTGTCCTGAACTCATAGGAAATGCCAGAATTGGTAAGGGTAGGATTGGAATCACAAATATCATAATGGATAGATGGATACATAGAAAGGTAGATAGATAGATAGTAGGTAGATAGATGTGTTTTTTCATGAATTAGTGTATATCATGATCTTTTCAAGCTCTAGTTGAGCTGGAAAGAATGACATCCTAAGTAGCAATGACTATAACTAGTATCCAGATCTTGTTCGCTAACTGCCACTCTCAAGAAACAGAGCTTTATTAGGGAAAAAATTTATCTTGGGAAGAGGAGGGAAAATACATGACTTTTGGCAAGTGTGTAATCATATGACACAGTGTTTTAATAAATCACACTAGACAAAAAAAAAAAAAACGAAGCAAACAAAAAACAGGTGCATTAGGATGAAGAGACAACCTATATACCAGAGAAAAGAACAAATACATCATTGTGGCCTGTTACTATATCCTATCCTGGTAAATGAAATTTCAATCAAGAAAATAAGATTCTACTATGATGGGAATTTGAACAACATAATTACAAAGTACTTAGTAACTGGGGACTTCATAATCTTTTAAAATGTACATGAGAGTTTTAAGAAATGAACTATACACCAGCCATGAATCAGTTCTCAACACATTCTGTGTCACAGAGATTGAATTATTTGATCATAAAACAGCAAAATTAATATAGAGGTAACTTTGTAATAATCATATCATATGAAAATTTAAATCTGTCTTAAATTATGCAGGGTAAAAGAACAAATAAAAAAAGTGGAAAATACTTAGAACTTTATGTTAATGAAAATATTATATATTAAAGTATATAAAATGCATCTAAAATAATGTATGAAGAAATTTAAGCAATAAACTATTAAGTTAATTGTTATTTAAAATTGGAAGTTAATGGACTAATTATCTCACATCAAAGTTAAAATAAACAAAGACAATAGGAAGAATGAAATATAGTAAAAGTAGAAATTAAGCAAAACTATCAATAGAAAAAACTGACAAAGTTAAAGTTCTAATATAAAAGCTAAAATAATTGACAGACTTCCTTCAAGATTGTGAAAAAAGAAAGAAAACAAACTATAATATACATGAAAAAAATTATAAGTGCATCAGTTTTATAAAAGAATATTATAATCTTTAGGTTAATTAGTTTGAAAACTTAGGTGAAATGACGTTATAGAAAAATATGAAAACTGACTAAAGAGAAAGTTAAAAATATCAACTGTCATATCATATTTAAAAATTTACCTTATTGTCAATAGTTAATAACTTGTCTAAGAAGAAAATATTAGATCCAAATAGCTTAATAATAAGTGAGTTTTACCAAACATTTGAACATATAAAATTCTAATTGTTTTTTTCACTTCACTAATATTTTTTTAAATTCTAATCTTACATAAGTTCTTATAGAGAATACAAATAGTAGAAATCATCACTGATTAATTTTACTTGAAAATATAAAGTTTGCTCCAAAGAGCAACATGAAAAAGGAAATTATAACTTAATTATAGCATTCAGAAAGCAAAACTTCATTACCAAAAATTATTAGAGCCAGTCATGTACAAAGATAAATGTGATGACTGAGGTGACTCATTTTTAGAGTACAGCACATTTATGTGGATAAAATAAGCAACAGTCCTAACATCTTTAAAAATTATTATGAGATTTTACTAAAGCTTCTATAACACAAGACACTAGATTTTCAAGTGTAGGTCTGGTGTTCTTATTGGAATTCTTACATACTATGAGAGAGCTGTAAATTGATAAAATTTTTCGAAAAGCTGCAACCATATGGCAAAGTCTACAAAAGTTGAACATATGCATCTATAGCAATTTTATGTCTAGATAAAAATTAACAGAAATGAGCACATAAGTACAAAAAAATCATATGCAAGAATATTCACAGTGGCATTATCTCCTAAGTGGGAAGCTATTTAAAAATGTATCAAAATTAGTATGCATAAGTTGTTATTTATTTATATAATAACCTAAATCTATGCAGCAAAGAGGAGCAAATTGAAACCACATTCAACATGGATAGAGCGTACAAAAATTTAATATTCAAGAAAAAAAGCTAAAAATAAGAGAATACATTCTATATACTTTATAAGTGTCAAAATGATGCAAGGCTAATCTATAATAAGAGGGATTGGCACAGTGGCCATCTCTATATTTGTCAGTCACTATGATGGTTCTCATGTTATGGTGATGTTTTGTTCTGCATCTGACGCTGGTTGCATGGGCTGGTATTCCTTAAAAACTCATAAAGTTGTATAAATTTATGACTTTTGCATGTTTTTGCACCATGAACTTCAATAAATTGTTTATTAAGAAAAGTCAGCTGTAAACAGAAAAAGAATTAAAATGATGATAAATGTAATAACAAGGTACAACCTCTTATGGCAGAATCATGCCACATACGTAATTCCTGTGAAGGAAAGTATAAAATTTGATTGAAAGACATTAAACATATTTAATAAATACATTACTGTAGCAAAAGACTCCTATGTTTAGAAGGCTATTTTAAGTCAGTTCTTTCTAAATGACTCTGTAGATCCAATGCCAGTTAAAATAGTACTCCCCATGAAATTTAACAAGTAACTGGTCCACTTAGTCATGAGAAAATAGCTAAAAGAAAAATAAAAACCTGCAGATGCAGATCAGTAACAGAACATTTGCTGAGTGTAAGTGAAGCCCTGGTTCAATCTCAGCACTGGAAAAGAAAAAAGGAAGAAAAGAAAAGAAACCAAAGAGGGGGCAGCTGCCTCAGCACTAAAGGCATATGAATATTATAAGTTTTAGAAATTTCAAAAGTGCAATTTTAGTATAGGTATTAACAAGTGGAAAAAAGATGGCGCATTCCAAAGCAGACCCAGACACCTATGGAACTGTTTTATAAATTACCAGGGCAATAACTCTAAACAGCATTGGAATAATTGACTATCCAAAATACAAAAGATTAGTGTACAAATACTTCCTAGTCACAAAATCAATTTCTGATGAAAACAGATTCAAATATAAAAAGGCAACCCTTATATTTAAAGAAAATATTTTTGACTGTGGATTAAAGAATAATTTCTTGAAGATTATACAAATAATAATGCTTCTAAATGTAGATGCATTAAATCTTTGATTTTTTTGTCCTTCAATAGGCAACTGATTCAATTTAAAAAGTCAAACCACACACTGGGAGAAAATTCTTGCAGTGTATAAAGCTAGCAATAAGTAAGTACCTAAAGAAAATCATAGGTTTCAATGGATCAATTTTAAAAAGACATTTTAAAGGCACAAAAATGAAAGAAAGATTTTATAAAGTGTGATTACAAAGAACTGACAAAGTACACTGAAAGCATAAAATAGATATTAAAAGTACTATGTAATATGATTTACATTTTACATATAAATTTTTTTAAGTCTGAGCTTGTCAAACATGATCAAGGATATAGAGAGAAAGGATGATAGAAAAGAAAGGTATAAATTGGCACTGCAGGTAAAGTTGGGCATTTTGTTATAAATCTAAAGATAGAAGTATCTTCCATACTAGCAATTACATTCTAAAGTAGCTAGCCCAGATAAATCCTCATTCCTATCTATCATGGATTATGTACAAGAATATTTTTAGCCTTATTTGTTTGTACAGGCTAAAAATTGGAAACAATCCAAATGGCCCAACAGTAGTAAAGCAGATAAATGGCTTGTGATATTGATACTCAATAGGATACTATACAACAGTGAAAATGAACAAACTATAGCTACAAGTATCAAAATGGATGAATTCCAAACATACTGCTGAGAGAAAAATGCAAATTACACTGGAGTGGATTCATATGGATTCCATCAACATAAAGGTTAAAAATATCATTTTATATTGTTTCTGTATATGAACAGTTTAGTGATTAACAGAATTCAGAGAAGCATTTTGCCTCCAGGAGTAGAAAAAGGTGTACATTTTAGGAGAAATCAACAAAGAGAATTTCAGAAGTATTAATATTCTACTTTGTAAACTGCTGCTGATAGCTGTTCTTTTTATTATTTTGTACACTTTGTGTCTTAGCGCCTGGAAATTTAAAAGGATAATAATAATAAGGAAAATACTCTCTCATACAGCCTTCAAATAAGAGAGGAAATCAATACCATAATTGTAGAATACCTAGAAAATGCCACTGATAACAATGCATATTACAACTAATGAGAGCTAAAACAGCACTCATAGGTTTAATTCATACTCTGTCTTATTTATTAATGTGAAGCAAGGCACTAACTCAAGGAATTAGAATTTTTCTAATAAAATAAATCAAAGCAAATAGATGAAATAAAGTACCCAGAAATGAATAATTCAAGAGAGCTAGAAGGATAGATAACTGGCACAATGACTTTATACTTTTCTAGGTACAAAACATGAAAGCATAAATAGAAAACACACAAAAAGCACATTGACAACAATAAAAGGTTATAGTGTAAGGAGACAACTGAGATAGACCAAAATAAACTGATATATCCAGAATTCTTGGGAAGGTACACTGTTAATATTAAAAAGCAAAAATCAAAGTAATACACACAGATTTCCATTTGTGTTAAAAATAAAAGAAAAGGTATGAAAACATTTTGCCAGTGTCTTTAAAAACTCAGAATATACTACCACAGAATCCAATGATCCAACTCCTAGGTACATTATATCAGAGAAATAAAAAGTTTTGTTCACACAAAATATATACATCAATAAATATTTGTTTGTAGAAGTTCTGTGCATAATCGCCAAAAACATGTGGACTTCAAGAGGTTAATGGATAAAAGAACTGTGGTGCATTCTTATTCTGAAACTAAAAACAAAGAAGCTATTGACATGTGTAACAACAGGATAAATCTCAAAGGCATTTTGCTGAGTGAAAAAAGCAATCTCAAAAGAATATGTATTGTATGATTTTACAATATGTATTGTATTATAACATTCCCCAAAAAACAAAACGAGTAGGAGAAAAGAGACAAGTGGGTGCCAAGGCTGAAAAAAAGAGGTGGAAGAGATGTTGCAACTATAAGAAAAGATGTTTTTGTGTGTGTGTTTTGTAATGCTGAAACTGTGTTGAATCCTGATAGTGGTGATGGTTATATGAAATCCACACATGTATTAAAAGCCACAGAACTTCAACCCACCAAAATAATTTTTGTATGACAATTTAAAAATGCAAATGTGTGTGCTTAAAGACAGAAACCTTTAGAAATTTGCATGCTACATTTCAAGGAATCCTTGGCACCAGGGAGAGAAATAGCAGGTAGTTCAACTCAGGGTGAAGGTGAAAAGAGAATCTTTTCCTACTAATATACCTTTTAAGTCTTTGGAATTTTGTTTCATGTTCATGCATCATACACACCCTTCTAAGGGAAATATGAACACTGTAGAAATTAAATTTTGTTCTGAAACAATGGAGATTATTGTAGAGCAGGTGCATTTTTCTATCATTAGTAGGAATTTAATCTAGGTTTCCAGAAAAAGGAGCCAGTTCTGCAAAGACCCAGGGGTGGCACTATGTAAAGTCACCCATTTGGCACCAAGACTGGACAGTAATCATCAAGTTAATCTTGATCTCAAAATGAAAAAAAAATTTTTTTTTGGTCTTTATCTAGTTCCTAGTTAAAGGACCACTCTGGGAATAATTGTGTCCAATAAATGACTGAGAATCAACACATTTCAATCTTCAGATTGTTAAACATGGTTGGCAATAAAACTGCACACAATGAATTCTTCATTCAGTGTGGTTGGTGAAGACCATCAGTCAAGTATGCAGGAGATAGGAGATGAAGTCTGTGTCCGGGACCACTCTCATTTCTCTTTCCCTTGAGTATTCAAGCTCTGCTTCCTGTTGAACTCCTGCCACTATAATCTCATGCTGGTCTCAGCCAGATGATTCTACTGTGTTGGGACCTTTGCTATTATTTGCAGAACAGGCCAAGTCTCTACTAATGCTTTTGCTTTTGAATTATCTTAATCTTTAATTTTTATCACTGCTTTTACCAAAAATTTATGGCTTTTGCCTAGTTTATCCTTCAAAATAAATACAGGAAAGCGACTTTTGCATCTGCTTATGAGACTCCACAAATCTATTATTTATGGTCTATGTGACTTGTCTTTATACTTTCATCAGCACCCCCTCAATTCTGCCCCTTTCTCTGTTTTTGTGCTTGGTGAAATAATAGAAAAGTTCTTTTACTCCATCTTTTTGAGATGGAAAAATACCTTCCCTTTGGGGGACTGATTTCTTCTGTTAGTACCATAGTACATCTTGTGTGACTAATAAATAAGTTATATGTTACTATGTTCAATGGGAGAATCTCTTTTTGTATTTAAACACATTACAGGGTGTGAATTCATGCATATGGAAGGTGAAACCAAAGAATGGATTTTAAGCAGAGTCCCAAGAGATACACTTCAAAAGAAAAGATCCAGATTGTTCTAGAAGAGCATAACCTACATGCTGTTGTTCCAAGGTACCAAAGGGCCCCAAGAATGCATCATTGTGAAAAACTATCAGCACTGTTGTCATACAAGCTAATTCTTCCTGGGGCATTTTCATTGTGGGTATTTAAACAGACAGTGGAGCCCTGGACTGAGCATGATGATATGATACAGTGTGATACCACTTTGGTACCAGCACACCAGGCACCCTTGAGATCCTTACCACCAGGACATATAAAGAAAAAAAGAAAAAAAAAATCAAACTATAAACCAGCTATCTCTCTCCTATCCCTGACCTATGGCCAACACAATGCTGTGTATTTTCATACTCTCAGATTCCTATGTTTTAAAGGCCAAACCCATTTTGTAGATAGAACTCAGAAGTTCATGTGATAGGATACGTCCAGCTACAAGTGGAGGACTTCCTTTTTTTTTTTTTTTTTTCCAGGAGTGTTTTGATCTACATAGCCAGAAGCTCTGGAGTTGAAATGTCAGATTTGATTAAAATTCCTGCCCCCTCCCTCCAGGAAGGAGTGATTGCAAGCCACAATCTGGACAGTACTGATTATTTTCTGAAGGAGTACTCTAAGTAAATGTCAATACATGTTTGCTAAATAAATGGGTGGTGATACCATTTTTCTATCACTTAGGTCTATAAAATAAGAGGTACAACCCAATGACTTATTTTATGGAACGATGAACTTAGATTCAGAGTGACTGGTCTTCAACAAAATACTTATAGAGCACCACATTTATTTTTTTTAAGTCCTAAACAAGTTGGCAAGGTGACATACAGTCAAAATAAATAAAAGCCAATCCTATACCAGCCACCAAAATATTAATATATAGGACACTTTACTCCACAAGGTAGTTTGACTAGAAACAAATTACGTCAAAGAATACGTGAAAAAGCAGGCATCAAACATTTAATAGTCAGAGTTCCCAGTGCAGCTACCAGGTCTGGTTTGTGAAAGTATGCTTATGGGACCAATAATGAAAGCAGAAACAAATCACCTTTTTAGAATGAGCTGCTCTGAGCAGCCTGTCTGAGTTCTAATTCCAGATCTGCCACTTAACTAGCTACAGAATGATATATATGTTGTTTAATCCCTCTCTATCTTAGTTCACTTATTATAAACAAGAGATATCTAAAGTACCTATCTTAGTTAATTTGCACTGAATGCTAAATAAGCTAATATTCATAAATCACTTTGAATAGTTCCAGGTGCACAGAAAGGGCTATTTAATTACTTGTTAGCTAAAAAAAATTTCTTTTCTCCAGGGCAACTTTATGAAAATGATTGCTATGCCATTTTGCAGATATAAACATTCAGGTCAGAAAGATCTTGAGATCTTTCTCACTCAACTGGGATTTGAACCCACATCGACTTGGCTGTGAGGTCAGAGCTTTTTCCCCAATCCTAACTGTTCTTGTATAAAGCATTCATAAGAATTCACACTTTGGGAACCACTTTTTCTTCCACTTAGTAAACATTCCTAATATAAAACCAGACCCAAAAAAATGGTATTTTGAGAATTCTACCCAAGTTTTGTTTTTTGTTTCACTACCTAAAAGCCACAATTAAAAAAGAAAATGGAAAGATAATAGTACAACACACATACACATACACACACACAGACAGATAAAGGGTAATTACTGATTTTATTAAAAACATCTATCACAGAACCACATAACCATTGTTATTTCAATCCTGGGAATACAATGCATACTATTAAGCTGTTTGATGATTAAAGATAAAAGCATGATTAAATATGCTAATGAAAGTGCCAGCCTGCATTAAGAAACACACTATGCATCTATCTACCTCAGAAAGATCAGGCTACCTGTGTGACCCCTTTGTGAACTTTCTCTTCAGTCTGGTTTTCTAGGGTTAGTTATTTGGTGCTAAAATAATCCTGTGGCTAGTGAAATCCTATCTCATCCCTGGGTCTGGCTACCCTGGCCTGCCTCCTGCCCTCTGGCTGCTGTTGCAACCTATTTTCATTCTCTTCTTAGTGGAATTGGAAATCAGGCCCCTGGCATGCTCTTCCTAATTTCTTTTATTCTCATATTTTGAGGGACAGGAATAAAATGCAAGCAGGAGGAATTAATGTTTGTCAAGGTTAATTCATTGGTCAAGTCTCATACTGGATACTTCATGCACTAAGACATTTGATCTAATTTATCTGTTCCTATCCTTATGACTGTCTTGTTTTTACATAGAAGACTTGGGCTCAGAAATGTTAAATAACTTCGTGTGTTAATCATCAGTGATGTTCATCAAATATTTTTTTGTTTTTCCTCCTGGGCACATTATCAACTTACCCTTCTCTACCATCTTAGATGTATCCAAATATACATGTCTCATCTAGGTAGAAACCTAAATAACTGGTTTGTGGATCATACGTGAGCTGATCTTATGGCATCTGGTTTATCATCTTGAGTTCATGTGTAATTATGATTAGCAAAGTTCCCTTCTAATCTCGAACATAAAATGTGAGTGGAAATTATATATTTGTTGTTTTCTAGTTACGGAGACTTGGGGCTTATTTAGCCTAGTCTGTCCTAATTAAGGTACATTGTCAAGGCCCTACATCTTGTGCAAACCTAGGAGATAGTATTGGAATGCAATTCTATCTGCTTTCAAAGACCTTGTGCTTTCTGCTGCCCAGCCTCTTTTAGCGAGACATGGCCAGAACTTAAGGTGCAAGAGAGAATGCTGTCCTTTTCATGCAAGAGTCACAGAAAGGGTACAGATATATCTATATATCTATATATCTATATATAGATATATAGATATATATTTCCTAGTCAGAAGCTTTTCATGGACTCATGGAGAATCCCAGCAGGGAAAAATCCAGGACACAGAAGCACAAGTTCACATTAAAATCTATCCACAGTTCAGTTTATTTCACACATGTAGAATGGGATTAGTACCACTTACTACTCAAATTCCCTTGACCTCTAGGGATCTTGATACTAAAAGATATCTTCATTTATTTTCCCTCAAGTCAGGAAATAGATACTTAATAATTATACAAACATTATGCAACATTGCTTATTACTTTGAATGAAGAAAAATATTTAACTGGAACTGAGTGGCAGTACTCTGGGTCTTAGACAGAAGCTATGGAGAGAGAAATGATAGGAGGAAAGTACTCTGCAAATTAGATTTAAATGAGAGGCATCTGTATCACCACAAGGAATTAGGTCATTTGCCAGATACCTCCATAGGACTGTGAGCACTGAATGGTGTGCATGAGATGCCAGCCTTCTAGATCTGTTCCACAGATCAGTAAACTTTCTTTTAATTAAAAATTATGCCATTAAAACATTTCTGAGGAGAAATTCATCATACAGACATATATTTACTAATAAATGCATATATAGTATAGTAGAAAAACGTGTTAGAAGTGCTGGATATGTATTTAGTATGTATAAAACACATTGCAAAGGGGAGATGTTAAAAAGATGAGCAAGTAAGCAGAAAGTGGGTTATTCCAAGCCTCTCCATTCGACCATCCAAAAACGTGTTATAAGTGCTGGATATGTATTTAGTATGTATAAAACACATTGCAAAGGGGAGATGTTAAAAAGATGAGCAAGTAAGCAGAAAGTGGGTTATTCCAAGCCTCTCCATTCGACCATCCAGCAGGAGTTAGGATATACGTAGCCCACTACTACTGAGTCCACAGCTTTGCATCTTTCTGCCTGGAAGTGACTTTGTTCCATAAGTCATAGAACCCATGGGGAAAGGAGCACAGAAAAACTTTTGGCTGCTTATTCTGGTTCAAACTTTTATTTAACTTTAAAAAGGGCAATGAATAAAGTAAAATATTATTCAATCAAATTCCAGTGGAAAACACAGTCAAAGGACAAATATAATTCTCTTTTCTCTTCTCTTTCCAAAGTCACTGAGGATTGTGAACAATTTGTGTCCTTTGGAGACCAAGCAGAAGGGTAGTTAAATCTTATTGATATTCAGAGAAGTATTCATTTACACATTTAAAGTAATAGTTCCTGCTGTTCATATCAAATCCACTCTCCTCCTATGACCCTAAAAATCTGCCATCTCAACAAATAACTAAAGAGTCCAGTTTGTCACAAGGCCATTTAAATAATAGAGTCATGAACTCTACTAGGCATATTTATGAAGCCTAAGAGCACCTTGCTATATAGAGCAATGTGCTTATCTACTGAGGTTTTAGTTGAGAGTAAATTGGGGAAGGAGAAAGAGTAGAATAATCCTTATTGGAAACTTAAAAGGGGCCTCCTGAGTGAGGAGAGTTGGTACTAAGTTCTGTGAGATAATATATTGTAGGTGCTCCTTGCCCAGCTTGCAAAATTGAGGACATCTTGAATGGATTCTATCTGAATGCTTAAATTTCATAGCCATGTGTGTGTAAATGATTGCTACTGACCAGTAAAATATTTGTGTGTGTAAAAGTTTGCTACTGACCAGTAAAATATTAAATAAAACAAAAACAAAACAAAAATAGACTTAAAATAAGATGGAATTCAAAACTCAGTACATTCAAAGAAAAGAAAAAAAGATATGAGCATATAAACCAAAACAATGTAGGATGCTACAAATAATTCTTAATTTGTCAGCAGTCTCAACAAATACATATGGACTAAATTCTCTTCTGTAGATATGAAATCATTACATTTAATTAGAAAACAAATCACAGTTTTAAAAGAGACTCATTCGAAACCTAAGAATACAGATAATTTAGAAGTTACAGGTAGCAGAAAATATATATAAGGAAAACAATGATAGGAAAAAGCTGGTAAAACAAAACTAGTCTCAGGTAAAATAGACTGAGTGTAAAGTGACATATCAATTTTACTAAAGGGATTTGACTTGTCTACTTAAAAGATTCATTTATTCTCTGTATTTGTGCACAGATAATAATATGATCTCAAAATATATAAAGCCAAATTGATTAATTATAGAGAAAATTTCAAATCTGCCTGTATGAGATTTTTGATGTTCATTCATTCCTTCATTGAATAAATGTTTTCAAAGCATCAGTTTTATTGAAAATATCATTGTAAGAGTTGAGGAGGCAACAATGGATAAATCAGACTTCTTGCTCTCATGGAGTTCACATTCTCTCACGGATGGAAAATATAATAAAATATTTAATATGTCAGATTGATAAGTATTTAGAAAGAATAAATAAATGAGAATAAAAGTACAGAAAGTTAGGGAAAATGAGGCCTATTGTTTAGACTGTGTTGAAAACAGGACTTCTTCCTAAAGTGTCCTGAATAAAGCAAAAGGGTCAACCAAAGGCATAAACTGGAGAAAAGCATTCCAAATAGTGGAATCAGTAAGTGCATTAGCCCTGAGGATGCAAAGTTCATGAACTATTTTAAAAAGAAGCAAGGATGGTATGTGCAGAGTGCGTAAAAGAATGTTTGGACTTTGGCATGTAGAAAGACAATTTTTCAGCACCATTTCTTAACAAGTCTTTCTTCCAGTGAATTTGTTTGGCCCCAAGTGTAAGTTAACTGAGCTCTGTTTGGAGTTATTTCTTCATCCTCTAAACATGGGAATTTTTTCCATTTGTCCTCTCATCTGTTTTGTTTGTTTGTTTGTTTGTTTGTTTGTTTTTGCCAGTACCATGCTGTATTTATCACAGTAGCTTTGTGGTATAATTTCAAGCCAGGGATTGTGATCACCTTTGCTGCTGAGAGTCGTCTTTGCTTTCTAGGTCTGCTCTGGTTTCAAATGAATTTTAGGAGTGTTTTCTCTAGTTCTGTGAGGTATACCAATAGTATTTTGATTGGAATTGCATTAAATCTGCATGGCAGTTTTGGTAATATGGCCATATTCATCACATTAGTTCTTCTTACCTATGAGCAGGGTAAGAAGAAAATAGGAAGATGTCTTCCTATTTTTTGATAACCTCTTCAATCTCCTTTTTTGAAAAAAAATTAAGTTTATTGACACAATTTAGATAAAAATAATGACCATATTCATTACAAGGAATTTATATTTGTACATGATATAGATAAATAGATAAATACATATTGTTTCCCCTTTCTTTCCCCATTCCCATCCCTACTTTTCAAACCCCATTCCCTTCCCCACTCAAAAAGCTTGGTTTTCACTTTATCCTTCTTTTCTCATGTTTTTTTCTTCCTTTCTTTGCCCTGTCATCTCCCTATTTCCCTTTTCTTTTCTTATTATTTCACAGTATCTATTGTACATTTGTATTCTTATCTACATTTTCAGTTTCTCACACAAGAGAGATAATGTGAATTACACATGTGTCTGATTTATTTCACTTATGATTATGGTCTCAGGTTCCATCCATTTAGCTATATATGTCTACATTTTATCTTATTTATGGATGAGTAATATTCCATTATAAAAAAATATCTGTTTATCTATTCATTAGTTGATGGGCATTTGGGTTATTTCCAAGATTTAGCTATGATGAGCTATGCCACTATGAACATGGTTACACATATGTCACTGTGGTATAATGCTTTTAATTCTTCTGGGAAGATACCTAGATAGGGTGCAATGAAAGCAGTTCTAGGAAGGAAATGTGTAGCAGTGAACATCCATATTAGAAAGGCAGAATGAACTCAAATAAACAACGTAATGTTGAATCTCAAACTTCTAGAAAAAGAAGAACAAGTCAAGCCCAAAGCTTGTATGAAAGAAGACATTATAAAGATCAGAGCAAAAATTCAGGCAACTGAATTTAAGAAAACAATACAAAGAATCAATGAATCAAAGAATTGTTTCTTTGAAAGATTACATAAAATTGATAACACTTAGTGAACTTTAAAAAATAAAAAAACAGGAAAAAAGGCTCAAATTCCTGTAATTAGGAATAAAAAAGGTGAAATCACAAAAGAACATGAAGAAATCTGGAATATCTCTTTTTTCAGATAATTATAATTTTCAATATATAAATATTTTACTTCTTTTGTTAGATTGATTCCTAAATATTTCATTTTTAAAAAATTTTGGATACTAATGTAAAAGTTATGGTTTCCCTAATTTTTCTCTCAGTGAGTTTGTTGTTTGTATACAGAAATGCTATTGATTTTTGAGTGTTGACTTTGTATCCTGCTACACTACTGACTTTGGCTATTAAAACTACAAGTTTTTGGTGGAGCTTTTGGGATCTTCTGTGTAGAGTATCTTGTCATCTAAAAATAATGATAATTCAACTTCTTCCTTTCCTATCCTTATTCCTTTTACCAAACATGTTCACAGGAAGAAAGCTAGCCTTTTTAATAAATGGTGCTGGAAAAACTGGCTTTCCAAATGCCAAGGACTAAAACTACACCATATCTATCACCATGCACTAAACTAAAATCTAAATGAATCAAAGATATAAAAATTAGAACAGAAACACTAAATCTGCTAGAAGAGAGAACAGGCAAAACTGTTGAAAACACAGGTGTAAGCAAAGCTTTCATGAACAAAACCATGATCACGTGAGAAATAATTCAAAGAATTAACAACTGAGATCTCATCCTATTTAAAAGCTTTTTCATAGCAAAAGAAATCACAAACAGTGAAAAGACAAAATACAGAGTAAGAAAAAAATCTAGACAGTTCTCCCTCAAAACAAAGACTAATATCTAGAACATATAAAGAACTGAAAAGTATCAGGTCCCCAAATTTAAAGATTCAGTCCAGGGCTGGGGATTTAGCTCATCAGCATAAGCGCCTGCCTTGCAAGCACTCAGTCATGAGTTCGATCCTCGGTACCAATAAAAAAAAAAAAAGATTCAATCCAAAAATGGGCTTCTAAGACGAATATATACTTCTCAGAAGAAATATAGATGGTAAGTAAATATATGAAAAAATGTTCAACATCACTGGTCTTTCAAGTGATGCAAACTGAATGAGGTTCAGTTCCATGAGGTTCCATCTCACCCCCAAAAGAACGGATATTATTAGTAAATCAACCAATAACAAATGCTGAAGAGGCTGTGGAGAAAAAGCAACCCTTCTCCACTGTTGGTGGGAGTGTAGACTGGTGCAACCACTTTGGAAATCAGTGTGTAGATTCTTCAAAAAACTAGGATTAGAGGTCCATTTGACCCAGGTGTTCCCCTACTTGGAACCTTCCAGAAAAATTAAAAACATCATACCACGGTGATATATGTATACCCATGTTCATAGCAGGACAGTGTGTAATAGCTAAATTTGGAAACAACCCAAATACTCATCAGTCAAGGAATGAATAAAATGTTTTTTAATATAATGGATACTACTCAGCCATAAATGGTAGATTGAGAGATTTTTAGTTAAATGGATGCATCTTGAAATCATAATCTTAAATGAAATAAATCATACACACATGTGTAATTATTACATTATTTCCTTAGTGTAAAAAATTGAAAGACTAAATAAGGACCAATATGTACAATAGATATTGTGAAATAGGAAGAAATTGTTCAAAAGGAAAGAGGAATTAGGGAGAGAGAAGGGGGAAAGGAAATAAGGGAAGGGGAAAAAATAGAAAAAGAATAAAGTGGAAACAAAGCTTTGTAAACAAGGAGGGAAAGGGGTAGACATAGTGATTGGGGAAAAAAAGAATCAAGATATATAATAAATAGGAACAAACTACCTATGACGAATATGACCATTTATATATCTAAATAGTACAAATAAACTTAATGAGAAAAAAGAATGCCTTCTAGAAGTGATATCAGACACTAATTTATATAACTGTCAGATGAAGCATATGAATAATAAATATGTACATGATGCCATTAATAAGCTCTATCTAGTTGAGTAATAAAATGCTCCACCCCGTGTTTAGAGAATATACATTTTGCTCAAGGACACACAAAACACTTTTAAAAATCAATAACCAGTCAATAAACAAATCTCAGAGCTATTGAGTCAGCATCATACAAACTAATCCTCTGACCACAATAAAATTAAGTTAGAAACAAGAAACAAAAATAAAGCTTTAAAAAACCCTCTAATATTTGGAAATCTACATAATACTTAGGCTAATGAAGCTATCAGAAGTGAGATACTAAGAACTGGGTGAGAGCAAAACTAATAAAATCATGTATTTTTTGCTAAACCCACATTTTGAGATAAACTTTTACCTTTAAATTGCTTATAATAATGAAAAACATCCAGATATTTAATGACTTAAACACCCATTTTTAAAAAGTAAGGAAAGTGATCCAAGATAGCCAATTGATAGGTAGCATGGTAGAGAGCCTCTCAGAAAAACAGCCCAGATGCTAAAATCTAACACCATGGAGAAGACGAGAGAAAGGGGAGGAATTCTCATGACCCAGGAAGAAATTGAGGAAAAATAAAAAATAAAAAAAGAAGAAGCATGGACAGAGGGCTGGAGCTGAGCATGCTCTGGTCACTGTACTGGGTGGTCTTAGAGTCGGGCAACTCACGATTGAGCTGAGGTCGCATCCCTGCTGAGAGTGGGGTTTGGCGAGCTTGAGACCCTTGGCGGGAGGAGGTGCTGCAACAGGGTGTGGAAATTGGGAACTGAGATGCATGGACTTTGGTGAGTGCTGGGAACTGGATTCCCCAGAGTGGGATGAATAGCTAGATGACATATTGCATTTGGGCAGGACAGGTTTGAATCAACAGCTGAGGCAGCTTCAGTCGGTGGCTCCTGGCCCAAAGTGGATTGGTGGAATCTCCTTAGGCTGTGGCATGCCCCTGATGGGGACCCAATAGCCAGAGATAAGTCTGTCCCAAACCTGTGACATCCGCAGGGCACACACAAACGTACTGAAGACACTCACTGGTTGACTGCCTTAGAGGGGAGGAGCTGGCCCACATCGCCCCTGTGTGCACCTCACAGATCAACAACAAACAGGAGAGGGCAGCACTTCCTTAGCCAGTATGCTGCAGAAAAACTAAGCAATATGAAAAGATCCTGAGACCTCCACCATTCATCTGTCTGAAAGAAACCAGAAACATGACAAGACAAAGAAACAACAAAAAGCCTCCAACCCAAGGAAAATAGGTCCAGGAGAGGTAAATACAGAGGAGATTGAGGGCAGCAAACATGCAATATCAGACACAGCCTCATCAGAAATAAATACTTCCGTAACCTCATCAACGAATTTAAATATGAAATTATAACTCAGGTGAAGCAAGATATAAGAAGATTAATAAAAGAAATGCTGGGCACTCCTCAAGAAGACACAAATGGAAGAATGGAGGAACCCTGAGAAAGGAGAGAAGCCTTTGATGAAGAATATAAACAAAATCTAGAATACATGAAACAGATCCAAAGAGAATATCAGGAAATTAAAAACTCCATTGAAAGCTAGCAAAACTGCTTGAAAGAAACTAAAGATAGACTATCAAACCTTGAAGACAGGTTTACAACTCATGATTGTGAAAAGAAGTATCTCTTAAAAATAACAAGGAACCAGGAAGTAACAATACAAAGGCTAGAAGATGACAAGACGATTTATAACTTAAGAATAAAAAATGTGAACATAGAAGCAGGGACAAATACAAATGAAATAAAAAGGCTACTCACAGAAATAATTAAGGAAAACTTCCCAAGCATAGGAAACAGAAGTGATGTTCAGATATATGAGGCATACAGAACTCCAGCCAGCTACAGCCAAAACAGATCTACACCCAGACATAATAATCAAGATCCCAGAAATCCATCACAAGAACAGAATATTAAAAGTGGTCAGAGAGGGGCTGGGGATTTAGCTCAGTGGCATAAGTGCCTGCCTTGCAAGCGCATGGCTGTGAGTTTGATCCCTGGTACCGATCAAAAAAAAAAAAATCTAAAAGTGATCAGAGAAAAGAAATAGATTACCCATAAAGGAAAAACTCATCAAAATCACAGCAGACTTCTCAATGTAAACTATCAAATAAAGAAGAGCTTAGAGTGAAATATTCTAAGCCCTGAAAGAAAATAACCACCAACCCAGATTGAGGTACCCTGCAAAACTTTTTCTCAAAATTAATGGAGAGACAATATATTTCCACAAAAAGAGGAACTGGGGGAGTTCATGACCACCAATTCAACCCTGCGAAGAATACTGAAGGACATTCTAGAGAGAGAGAAGAAAATCACCAGGATTCCAGAAACAATGGCAGAAAGGCCTCAATGAAAGGGGCAGATGGTGGAATGAAGGAGAAAAGTAAACAACAAAGACAGAAAAATAGCATAGCAGAGATGAGGCAGAGAAGATTGACTATATGGCTGTTTTGTCTTGACTGATTTTATGTGAATCTGATATGCTTGAGAGTATCAAGTCTGAGAATAGAGGCAACTACTCTGAAGATGACAAGATTCAATAGGATACCCATTCTGGTTTGATTATTAACTGCCTTTAAAGTCCTAAAATGTCTCCAATGTTTGGTTTTTATTCATAGTGCTATGTACTGCTAAGTTTAATTATACTATGCCTGAGATATACACAATTTTATTGAAAATAACAAAAGACATCATAGTAACTACTGTAGATTGTGGTTTTATATGTCCTTTTCATTTTGTGTTTCTCTAGGAATTTGTATTGTTGATGTGTTTTGATTTATTTTTCCCTCTAATACAGAAAGGCTAGGTATACATGTAGAGACTTATACATGTGCAGAACTTCTAAACATTTTTTGAGAATTAAGTGTAGTTATTGTAAAAAAAAGATAGGAAAAGAAAGGATTCTAAAGAATATAACTGCATGTATGTTTAAGTGTGTAAGATTGCTAACCATATTACCAAGTTTTTGTTGGATAGATGAACAGAATTGATTGAAGTCTCACTGTTTAAATGTCTACTTTGTATGCTTTACTTTTGTAACTTGAACAACTACTTCTAAGAGGAAAATACATAATTATCAACTAGTGATTTCTTACTGGTTTTTGTTTTTGAAATTTTGTATTATTTCTACCCTCTTTCTGTTTCATTTTTTCCTTTAAATTAAAAAAAAATAAGGAAAAAATCCAAATGGATTAAACCAAGAAGTAATAAGAGAATAATATAGAATCAGACTAATGAAATAAACAAAAGCTATACAGAAAACCAAAACTTTTTCAAAAGGTATAAAAAGCAAGGCAATGTATTAATGACTATTTCGAATAATAACTTTTTAAGCACTCCTCATGTGAATGTAATTTACTCTAACCCCTTTGATAAATAATTTTCCATATACTTTAAATGTATATATATATATGTATATATATATATATATATGTATATAAAACACAAGATTCAGTGGTTTACAGATATGCAACCTAGACTAGGGAAAATATTGCACCTTTACTCTTAGGAGATGTACACACAAATATTCAAAGCAGCTTTGTTTACTAAATAGCTAAAATTTTGGCACCAATATAAATATGTTAGGAGAATTGATGAGTAAATTGTAGTTTAATCCTTTCGTATGGTGTCTTATATAACAGTAAAAATGAATAAACCAACACAAAATGGAAAACTGTCTTAAACCTGACACTGAGTCAAAAATACAAGGCAAAGAATAGTATATGAGATATCTGTCCTGTTACATACACCTCAAAAATACAAAGCTAACCAATATGTGTTTTGGAGATACATATTCAGGATAGTTGCTATTTTCTCCAGAGGTAGTAGGTAAAGGCAAGGAGATAGTGTAATAAAGGACACAGGGATATTTCTACTCTAGAGAATTGTTCTATTTCTCAAGGAGGTGTTTCATAGATGGGAGTAAACTGTTTTTTCTCCACATATGCTTTATAAATGCTTTGTAATATGTAAAATGATTCCTATTAAAGTACTTATAATGAATGACCATTGTAAATATCTTGTCAGTAAGTGAAACTATAAAAAGTATATCACATCCTTAAAATATGTAACTTGCAGAGCTGATTTGCAACCTTAAACAATTAATATAATTTTTATATTTTCAAATTAATAAGTAAAAGTTTCTTAAAATGTCAAGCACAAATCGATAAATAAATGTGATCAAACATTCAAAAAATTATTATGATTTTTGACAAACTCTCCTAGTGTATATTGTGAAATACAAGAACAGTCCCCAGTTACTTTCATAAGACTAGGTTATTTTAATATGAAAACTGTATTGCCGGAGTCCAGCTGCGGCAGGGCTAGGGTTTCCCAAAGGTGGACAGGGAGTCGGCGAGTGAGAGACAGAAAACACTGCACACCAGTCTGTGAGTGAATCTGAATCCGCTTTATGTTTTAGAAGCTGGAATATATATATGCTAACCTTGGCAGCAACCCCCAGCCCCAAGCAGGAAGCGCCCCAGGCTTAGGGCCAGGCAGGGATAATCCTAAACAATAGGTTTTAACCTCAACCCCAAGCAGGAAGCGCCCCAGGCTCAGTAGGTGTTAATTAACTCTTTTCACCTTTGTAACATCTCAATCTTGTTACTTAG